>JAJOOD010001273.1:0-45141 GCA_029582525.1 Solanum tacnaense
AATTTGAAAAGTGAATTTGCCAACAAGAGAAGTGATGAAATTTAGTGTGATTGTCTTACTTAGTAGATTATCTAAATTTCATGGTGTGACAGTCACTTAACTATTGATAATTATAAAGTCATGATTTTTTTTTATTTTTTTATTTTATTAGAAGGTCACTTAATTTTATTTTTACCTTTTCAAAAGTCATCATATTAAATATTTGAATGAGCAAATTTAGTCCATACAAACTTTTGTTTTCAATCTATACTACAGTAATCAATTATTCGACATAATCGTAGCTCATAACTTAAATTAAACTTATTTGCTCAAAAATCGTGAGGGAAATTGTAATTTTTGCTCTCGACAAATGCTCTGGCATACTTATATTGGTTTAATATAAGTATTAGTGCAGATATTTGCAGTAAATATTTAAATATTTAGATAAATTTTAGCACCTGTATTGCTGCTTTATTACTTATCTTTTTTGCAACGTAGAATGCTAATTTCATATAACACAGTATATTCAAATAATCTATTTTATTGATGCATTTATGTGAATGAATATTTTCTCATTTTAATATGAGTTATTATTTATTTTTTTCATAAAAATAAATACTACCCTTATCAAAGTTACAAGTTATTGCAGCTTTTTATTTATTTGGGTTATGGTTAGGGTTGGATCGTTGTTTGTTGATACATGGATTGAAAAAGAAAGAAAGTTCATCTAAACAAAATAAAATGACATGTCATATTTTATTGATAAAATATTAATAGAGTGACTTAAGAAGATAAATAAACAAACTTGAGTGACTTTTTAAATTTGTTACAAAAAAACATGACTTTGTTTGATAATTATCAATAGTTGAGTGACCTTTCGAGTCCTTATCTCCTAAATTCCTCCTCCTCCTCTCCTCCAGACACACTATATACTTGTTTTTCCTATATCATATGATTTATGATTTTATTGAATTTACGACAAAAGCTTTTCTAGATGTTATTTTATTAAAGATTAAAAAGAAATTTAAAAAGTAGGTTCTATTAATTTTTTTAAAATTACACAGAAATTAACAAAAATGATAAGAACACCTCCTAAAATAGAGTATAGAAATATAACAAGATGATATATCTTAAGGGGGGAAAAGCGCAGAAATAGTAATCTTTGATAAATTTTTTCTATATTTTCTCCTAGTAACATTATCATTTTTTCGTTGATATAATTACCTTTAAAAGGTTGATTGCTTTTTAAAAAGTATTTGCATATTCTAATGTTATTTTCATAGACATATACATACATGCATGCATAAATACATACGTACGTACGTAAATATTATCACACCCCGATGCTACCCCTAAACGCAACATGGTGCTTAGTGTCACAAGTAACCCCAAGCTAACCCATGGCTTGACATATCTATACAAGTACAATCAAAACATGCACTGTACGGAAGCTAAAAATAGTTTAATATTTTAAATTGGGAAAAACCCAACATGTCTGAATATATAAAATATAGGGATAAGGGTCAGAAAAATACCTCAACTTTGGTCGAATTTGCTGTTGTGCTACTAAACTTTCATGAAGTCCTATTACCTCGCTAGACTATTTAATACAGTATTTTAAACATATATATTTACCCACGTGGACATAAAAAATAATGCAAAATTATAAATAGTAATGTGTCCACGTAGGCACATATATACCTTTAAAATACAGTATTAAATAATTTAGGGGGTTAAAAATATGGTATTAAATAGTATAGGGAGGTAATAAGTCCTCATGAAAGTTTAGTATCGCAACAGCAAATCAGACCAAAGTTGGGGTATTTTTGAAACCCTTATCTCTAAAATATATGAAGAGTATAGTGGTGAGTGAAAACAATATTAACAACTCAAGCTGAATATACTCTATGTTTGAAAGCCTCTAACAAATTTGAGTTGCTAGGAGATGCCCCCAAGCTAACTCTAACAAGAGTGAAACTGAAAAGTGATTACTGAAAACTAAAGTATGTCTATCTTACTCGAACTATGAGGACTCACCACTGAAGCTTCTAAGTACGAAGTGGAAGTCAGGGTAGGCGCGGTCTTGATGTTGAGTGTCTGAACCTACATCATACAATGATATAGCACAAAGGTACACGTCAGTACTTTGAATGTACTGAGCAAGCAATATATATGCTAAGCTGAACAATATTAGACTGAAAATGGAAATAAATAAACTGAAGCATAAGTGAAAGTTGACCTGGATGCAATGACCAAGTACTAATCATGAAGATATAACATGTTGAACTGAATAATCAAAATAAATAGTAAATAAATGGTCAATGCAACATGAATCTGACTGTAAGAGATACTATTAACTAACATAAACCACGTTAGCTAAACGTGGAGTCCGATGTATACTCCATATCGAGAGGTCCCAATATACCTTTCTGGGTATAAAGGCCTGATTCTGGCATGATCATTAAAACTGATGCCTAACAGATGGGACTTATAAACCTATGGGGGCACGTAGTTCTAGGACTTGGGGGTACGGTGAACCCAAGTCCAAGTCAGTTCTATGTTTACTCCCAACTAAAAATAAATTTAAGAAATTGCAACTATAATACTTAATAACTGAAAATACTGATTATTATCTGAGAATGCATCAAACTTATACAGAAAGGTATGACATTAAAATTCTGAAGCATGATTGTTGACTAATCTGCCTAGCAAGTACAATTCACGAAATATTGATAATTAACACAATCTAGGGTTTCAAAGTTATATAGATGGGACTATACTAATTCTCCAAGAAACATGTAATTCACATCATAGAAACTATATCACCTAAATTCTAATGGAACCTAAGATTTAGGAACCCTACGTTAACAGTTTATGGAGAAGCTGAAGAATTGACTGAATTCTAGGGACCTAATGGGTGAAAGGAACACATTAGTGAAATCCCACATACTTGGTGAAGAAAACTATGGAGAAATTCTTTGGACTTCGGAGCTGAACTTGAAGGAGACCTCTACTTGTTCTTGAGAGTAAACTTTTGCTTCTTTTTTTTCTTTTCTTTCTAAATTAGATGATTTTAGGAGAATGAAGATTTTTCGGTAGTTTCTGACTAGATTACTAGGCTAATACAAAGTAAAACGACGTAGTTTATGTATCAAATGACATAGTTTAAGTACCTAGCGCATAGGGGAAAAGACCAATACGACCCTCACTTCAAACCGACGAGGTGACTGTCAAAAGAGGCTTCACGAGCCATCTAAGGTTTCATGGACCGTCTAGTGGGTCGTGATGTTTCCCTATCAAACAACTGTTTACAAAAATGAGCATTACATTTTACTCTAGGCTCGAAATTAGGATAATTTGTTGCGTTGGAAAGAGGACTCAAAAACTTTTAATTTGATAGGTCATGGGCCACCTAATTCATGTTATGCTAAAACATATGATCATTTGAAGTTGAAAAAAAACACAAAACCTGATAAGTCCCTTTAATGTACGACTTCACGTCCGTGTGAGTCTCCAAGAACCGTCTAGGCATCTGTGGTGCTTCACAGTGACCTTGGGGTGCAACCTCACCGTCTGAGTGACTTGTAAGGACCCCCAGACGGTCCTTCCAAGTTACCATGGGTCGTCTAAGTATAACACCCTGTATCCAAAAAAGGGAAAAGAATCAGGTTTGGGAAAAATGCAAGTGCCAGCCATGAGGGCCACCCACGACCCGTGGATAGGACCACGGAGTGTAGGTGCGGTCTGTGGATGGCCTTGCTTGAGTGAGATTTAGAGGCTTAGGACCACAACCTGACCTATGGAACGTAGACCAAACCACAGTCCGTGGTCGGGGTCCTTGCTACACTGGCCTAAAAACCATCTTTTGATCACCATCGATGGTACACCTAGACGGGCCGTGGGTAAGACAACGGTCTGTCGACTGGGTTTGTAGGTGGAAGTTTGGTGGTCAACTAACAGTTAAGTTCAGGGGTAGTTGAGCCTTTTGCTAATTAATTAGTTCCTATAGTATGTCGTTTTACCCTTCACTAATACCTCTATATCAGTATTTTCAACCCCTAAATTAACCCATTCACATCATTCTTCCAAAATCACAAAAGAACAACAATTCTTCTCTCTAAAATATTTTTCTCTAGAAATATGAAGAAAAAGAAGATTAAACCTAGGAGTTCAAGTCAAGGTCTCAATTCCTCCATTGAAGGCTAGCATTTGGATTCAAGGTATGATAGTTTTCATCCATGAATTCCTTCCATTCATGGAGTCCCTAAATTCCTCTATTTCTAAAGGTAGAATTCCCCAATTGAATTAGGGTTTTCTTCAATTATCATGAGTTCATTTCATGGTTGATTCTAATGATTTAATTATGATCTCTTATGCATGTATTGACGAAATAAGATGATTTCCCGATGAACCCATCTCATCCCTATGTTTTTCAAATTATAAATCATATGATGTGGGATTTTGAGCATGAAGCAAGAGTTTTATGAAATTAAGCATGTATTTCTAGCTTTACATGCATTAATGATGAAATTCATATCTAACCCATGTTTTCTAAATGCTGATGATTGAAAGTGGGTTTTGAGCCTCAAGAGGTAAATTATGGACTTACGCATTTTCTTATGAAATCTATGCAAATGTTTTAATGGTGCTTTGAAGGTAAAGTACCAATGATCATGATGTGTTATTGAAAGGATTTTCTCATGCACAAATAAGAATAAGTTGTGAAAGGGTTTCTAACATAGAAAGGTTTCTTAGGTTGAAAGTTTTTCTCATCTAATTAAATGAAAGAGTAAGAGCTATCTTAATGAAATTGCTATCGATTGGTTGTCCAAGGGAAGCTTTCCATGAGTGAAGTCAAGAAAGAAATGACTATTCTGTGGGATTTATTCTTAGCACCGAGAGGATATTGATAATGGGATGGAAGCTCTCCCGTAGTAGAGACCGAGTTTCTAGAAGCAATCTCATGATATGGAAGTTCCCCTATTAGTAGAGTTCGGGTTTCTAGTAGCAATCTCCTTAACCCTTAACTATGTGCCCCCATAGGTTGATTAGCTGTTTGATCCACTTAAGCTAGAATTTTATGGTTCTACCTTGGCAAGTAGGGCAACTCTTTTCAATGTGGGAGACACCGGGGGATCATGTTATAGGTCACATAGTCTCTATGTAGGTTAAGGCTAAATCCCCATATTAATAATGAACTAAGGTTACTTCAAGAAGCATTGCATATAAGTTCAATGGTTTTAAAGATGATGTTAGTTGCATTGACCTTGATTTTATGACTTATATTTTCTAACTCTCTTATATCATGTTTTAGCTTGGTCAATTTAGTGTGATGAAATGAAATGTCCATTTTAGTATCATTTAAATGTTTTATGCATGGCTATCATATTTGGTACATTGTTTTGTACTAACAAATACTCTTACCTACACTTCCTCAAAATGTAGCGTCCGCCAGTAAGGGTCATCAGTTTCATGTCTAGTGGTTGAGTTTGAGATTTCTGAGCTTTTGTGAGTCCTCATTCTTCGAGGGAGGACTTTCATTGTTATAGTTCCTTTTCGTGTATTTTTCTTTTGGACATGATGTATGCACTAGGCCCAATTTCAGTCTATTTTATTAGATGGTTATGATGAGACAAGTGTTTTAGACTTCCACTTTTCTTTTATAAAAATGTTTTGGGCTTGGATTATTGTTTACTCTTAATGTTCTATTGCTTATGTTGTGAGAGCTAAGTGGCTTGTATGGAATCCTTCGGGGTTCTATACGCCATGTTACATCTAGGGGGTACCCCTAGGTCATGACAAACTTGGTAATTAGAGAACAAGGTTTAGAATGATCCTAGGATGTCTCATAAGCCACCTCTAGTAGAGTCTTGTTCATAAGTGTGAAGCACACAACATTTATGAATGAGAGGCTACAAGATGATTAGGAGACTCCACTTCTTTCATTACTCTAAGTCGTACGATAGAGTTAACTCTATAAGGTCTCTCTCCTAATCCTTAACTGATGCTCTACAAGACATGGCTACATTAAGATCTTATACTAGAAGGAATGTGAGGGAGAATGCAGAACTAGAAGCTCCTCCCCAAGGTTATCAAGTTCTAGCTGATCCTTTGTCCGAACAAGTTTCTTATACGGAGTTTAGGGCTGCTTTTAAAGTGTTGGCTCAATTCATGACTGCCCAAGCTAATAGGGAGGTAGTGGTTTCCGTGAACTCAATTGTGGGCATGGTGGCTTCAAGAGTGAGGGAGTTCACAAGGATGAATCCTTCAGAGTTTAATGGCTCTAAGGTTGAGGAAGATCCTCAAGAGTTTATTCATAAGGTCTATAAGGTTTTGAGAATCATGGGAGTTACACTAGTGGAAAAGGCGGAGTTGGCCGCTTATCAACTAAAATGTATTGCTCAAATAAGGTATAAACAATAGAAGGAAGGGAGATCGGAAGATACAGGTCCTCTTGATTTGGAGAAGTTTAAGACCATTTTTCTTGATAAGTTCTTTCCCCTTGAGATGAGGGAGGCTAAGGTGCTTGAGTTCATTAACGTTCAACAAGGAAGTATGAGTGTGCATGAATATGATCTAAAGTTTACTCAATTGTCTAAGGATGCTTCAACTAAGGTTACCGATTCAAGGGATAAGATGAGTAAGTTTGTTTTGGGTGTGTGTGAAATGGTTGTTAAAGAGTGACAAACCGCTATGCTAATTAATGACATGGACATTTCTCATCTCATGGTTCATGCGCAACAAATTGAGGAGGAGGAAGTTAAGGAAAAGTCTAGAGAGGTAAAAAGGGGTAAGACTAGTGATAATGGCAATTTTTCACATGCAAGGTCAGATGGACAAGGTCGTCTGAGATTCCGACAAAGGTTTTCCAGACTAGATTCCTCTAATGCTCCTCTTAAGTTCAAAGAAGATAGGGTGTCTAACCCTAAGCCTCAAGGAAGTAATGGTAGTGTATCTTCATTTCCTAGGTTTAATTGTACTAAGTGTGGAAGGAAGCACGAGGGTAAGTGCCTAGCCGGCACAAATAGTTGCTTTGGTTGTGGTAAAAGTGGACACAAAATAAGGGATTACCCAATGCTTGCGGCTAAAGGAAGATTGGGTAAACAAGCTACTACTAGTGGTGCAGGATTCAATGCTTCTAAGCAAAACCGATTCTATGCACTTCAGATTCGAGGTGAAGAAGAGGGTTCTCCCGATGTGGTTACCGGTATGTTGAAAATTTTCCAACTTGATGTTTATGCTTTACTTGATACCGGTGCTACCTTGTCTTTTGTGACGCCGTATGTGGCTATGAGGTTTGATGTTCTTCCATATGTGTTGTTAGAATATTTTTCTGTCTCAACTCCTATTGGTGATTCTATTGTGTCTTATAGGGTCTATAGAAAGTTTCATGTTTCCTTGTTCCATAGAGTTACTATTGTTGACTTGGTATAGCTTGATATGCTAGATTTTTATGTTATTCTAGGTATGGATTGGTTGCACCCATGTTATGCCTCTATTGATTGTAGAACTCGTGTAGTTAAGTTGCAGTTCCAAAATAAGCCTATCCTAGAGTGGAAGGGGGGAAATTATATGCCTAAGGGTCACTTTAATTTTTATCTCCAAGCTAGAAAGATAATTTCTAAGGGTTGCTTTTATCATCTAGTTAGGGTGAGGGATGTAAATTCTGCAACACCTTCGCTTGATTTGGTCCCCGTTGTTAGTGAGTTTTTGGAAGTCTTCTCAGACTACCCTGTATTCCTCCCGAGCGCGAAATAGACGTCGGTATTGACCTTCTCCCAGTTATGCAACCTATCTATATTCCTCCTTACCGTATGGCCCTGGTATAATTTAAGAAGTTGAAAGAACAATTGAAGGAACTTGTTTGATAAGGGTTTCATCCGACGGAGTTTCTCTCTATGGGGTGCTCCAATTTTGTTTGTTAAAAAGAAAGATGGTTCTTTCCGTATGTGTATGGAATATCGACAATTTAACAAAGTGATCATTAAGAAAGTGTCTTGTTAAAAAAATATATGATTTATTTGACAAACTTCAAGGAGCAAGTTATTTCTCTATGATTGATCTCCGATCGTGTTATCACGAATTACGGGTGAAAGATGGTGACGTTCCGAATATGGATTTTTGAACTCGGTATGGTCATTATGAGTTTTTTGTAATGTCGTTTGGGTTGACTAATGCTCAGATGGCGTTTATGGATTTGATGAATATGGTGTTTAGACAATACCTTGACATGTTTGTGATTATGTTCATTGATGATATTTTGATCTACTCAAGAAGTGAGAATGAGCATATTGATCATCTGAGGATCGTGTTGCAAATTCTTACGGACCAACAACTTTTGCAAAGATTAGTAAATGTGAATTTTGGTTCAGGTCCCTAGGTTGTCTTAGTCATATTATTTCAAATAAGGGTATTGAGGTAGATCCTAAGAAGACGGATGCGGTCAAGAGTTGGCCTAGACCTCTAACTCCCTAGGATATTAGGAGTTTCTTTGGTTTAGATGGTTATTATAGAAGGTTTGTGGAAGGTTTCTCTTCAATTACCTCTCCTTTGACGGCTTTGACTCAAAAGAAGGCTAAGTTCATTTGGTCCGAAGCATGCGAAAAGAGTTTTCAAGACTTGAAATATAAACTTACTTCCGCTCATGTTTTGACATTACCGGAAGGGACGGATGGTTTTGTGGTTTATTGTGATGCCTCGAGAACAGGGTTAGGATGCGTGCTTATGCATAATAGGAAAGTTATTGCCTATGCCTCAAGGAAACATAAAATTCATGAGAAGAATTATCCTACTCACAACCTCAAACTAGCGGCGGTCGTATTTGCCCTAAAGATTTGGAGACACTATTTGTATTGATTACATGTAGATGTGTTTACCGACCACAAGAGTTTGCAATATGTGCTCAATTAGAAAGATCTAACTCTTCGCCAAAGAAGGTGGCCTGAGTTATTGAAAGATTACGATATGAGTGTTCTCTATCACCCGGAAAGACAAATGTGGTGGCAGATACTCTTAGTCAGTTATCTATGAGTAGTGTTGCTCATATTGAAGAAGAACATAAAGAGTTGGTTTGAGATTTTCATAGATTGGCTCGGTTAGGTGTTCGATTAGTGGACTCCACCAAGGGTGGTGTAATGGTTCACAATGGTTCCGAATCATCTTTTGTGGAAGATGTGAAAGCCAAGCAAGGTCTTGATCCAATTTTGGTAGAACTGAAAGGAGCGGTGCTTAAGAAATTCGTTGAGGCTTTCTCCCAAATGGGAGATGGTGTACTTAGATACCAAATTCGTTTATGTATTCAAAATGTTGATGACTTGAGGGAACAAATTTTAACAGAAGCCCATAGTTCGCGGTCTACCATTCACCTGGCAGCCACCAAGATGCACCATTATTTACGAGAGGTCTTTTGGTGGAATGGGATGGAGAAGGATATTGAGGGATTTGTGGCTAAGTGTCCAAATTGCCAACAAGTGAAGGTTGAACATCAGAAACTGGAGATTTATCCTAAGACATTATCATTCCTACATGGAAGTGGGAAGACTTGAATATGGACTTTATAGTTGGGTTGCCTCGCACCCGGCGACAACATGACTTGATATGGGTGATAGTAGATCGAATGAAAAAATCGGCTCATTTTCTTCCCGTCAAAGTTTCCTATTCAGCGGAGGACTATTCCAAGATGTACTTGAGAGAAATGGTAATGTTACATGGAATTCCTTTGTCTATTATTTCTCAGTTTTGGAAGTCTTTCCAAAAGGGTCTTGGCACTAAGGTTAACCTTAGCACAACTTTTCATTGAAAAACCGATAGGGTAGCGGAGCGTACGATCCAAACCTTGGAGGATATGTTAAGGGCTTGTGTGATCGATTTTAAGGGTAATTTGGATGACCATTTTCCATTGATAGAATTTGTTTACAATAAGAATTATTACTCGAGTATTGGTATGGCTCCATTTGAGGACTTATATGGTAGGAAGTGTAGATCTCCCATAGGTTGGTTTGAGGTTGGTTAAGATGCCCTAATAGGTACCGAATTGGTACAAGAAGCCATAGAGAAAGTTTGGCTTATAAGGGAAAAGTTGAAAATGGATCAGAGTCGGCAAAAGTCGTATTCTGATGTGAGAAGAAGGTATCTAGAGTTTGATGTCTACGATTGGGTTTATTTGAAAATGACCCATGAAGGGTGTAATGAGGCTTGGAAAGAAGGGGAAGCTTAGTCCCCAGTATGTAGGTCCATATCAAGTTTTGAGGCATGTTGGTAAGGTTGCACATGAGTTAGATTTGCCAATAGAGTTAGCATCAGTACATCCCGTCTTCCATGTCTTTATGCTTAAGAAGTCTATTGGAGATCTGACATCCATAGTTCCCTTAGAAGAGTTGGGAGTTGATGAAAGTCTTTCTTATGCGGAAGTTTCGGTACAGATTCTAGACCGCCAAGTCAAGAAGTTGAGAAACAAGGAAATAGCTTTTGTGAAAGTGTTGTGGAGCAATAAGTTAGTTGAGGGTGCTACTTGGGAGGGGGAGGCCGATATGATGTCCCGATATCCTCATTTTTTTTCTTTCTACTCCTATTCTAGCTTGAGGTAATGTGTTTCCTCTTGGTTTGTCTTTTGTTTTGGGAGTCATATGTTTTATGTGTTTCCAAGATTTCATTATGTGATGCATGTTCATGAGAACTTGTATTTTGAAAGAAAATGAGTTTACATGCTTGATTTTCCTCATGTTATTATGCATTGAGTATGAGTTGCTTAAAGACTTCATGAGATGAATTGATGAACATGCTTTAGCTATGCTTTTTGAGAACAAACTGCATATGAGGTCCATGAGATTGTGTTGAGCCTTCTTTTAGCTTAGAGAAGGTAGTTCCTCCTTGAACATGAGTAATGTTGAAACTTCATGCAGACTGGGTTGCTAGATGTAGTTCCTACTTCCTTATGATGCATTTGAGTATGTTTAGCTTGGAGTGATGTTTCCTACTTGAATAAGTGCATTGCATGCATGATGGGTAGATAGAATTAGTGTTACCCCTCTTATGATGTTTTGATAACGTCCTAGCTTTGAATCGATAGTTCCTCCTTAGTCGTATGCATTGCATTGTAAGTTGGGTTTTTAGTTCCTCTCCCACTCTTTTAGAACAAGTTTGAATCTCATTCGAGGACGAATGATCCCAAGGGGGAGATATTGTAACACCCCGTATCAGGAAAAAGGGAAAAGCATCTTTTTTTTTTGGAAAAATGCAGGTGCCATCCACGAGGGCCACCCATGGCCCGTGGATGGGACCATGGATTGTAGGTGTGTTCTGTGGATTGCCCTGCCTGAGGGAGGTTCAGAGGATCAGGACCATGGCCTGACCAACAGACCGTAGGCCAGACCACGGCCCGTGGTCAGAGTTTGTGGTTCAATGACCCAAAAACCCTCTTCTGACCACCATCGACGGTCCATTAGGACGGGCCGTGGGTCAGACCACGACCGTCGACTGGGTCTATATGTGGAAGGTTAGTGGTCAGTTGAAAGTTAAGTTCGGGGGTAGTTGTGTCTTTTCCTAATTAATTAGTTCCTATACTACATCGTTTTACCCATCACTAAGACCCCTATATAAGTATTTTCAACCCACAAATTAACCCATTAACTTCATTCTTCCAAAATCACAAAAGAAGATCAATTCTCCTCTCCAAAATATTTCTTTTTCTAGAAACTTGAAGAAGAAGATTCAACCTAGGAGTCAAGGTCTCAATTCCTTCATTGAAGGCTAGCATTTGGATTCAAGGTATGTTAGTTTTTATCCATAGATTCCATCTATTAGTGGAGTCCCAAAATTCCTCTATTTCTAAAGGTCGAATTCCCCAATTGAGTAAGGATTTTCTTCAATTATCATCGGTTCTTTTCATGGTTGATTCTAATGGTTTAATTATGATCTCTTATGCATGAATTGATGCAATATGATGATTTTACGATTATTTCCCCATGAACCCATGTAATCCCTATGTTTTTCAAGTTATGAATCATATGATGTGGGATTTTGAGCATGAAACTAGAGTTTTATGAAATTAAGCATGTATTGCAGGCTTTACATGTATTTATGATGAAATCCATATCTAACCCATATTCTCTAAATGTTAATGATTGAAAGTGGGTTTTGAACCTCATGAGGTAAATTATGGACTTATGCATTTTCTTATGAAATCTATATGCAAATGTTTTAAGGGTGCTTTGAGAGTAAAGTACCAATAATCATGATGTGTTATTGAGAGGATTTTTTCATGTACACATAAGAACAAGATGTGAAAGGTATTCTCACATAGAAAGGATTCTTAGGTTGAAAGTCTTTTTCACCTAATTGAATCAAAGCCTAAGAGCTATCTTAATGAAAATACCTTGGATTGGTTGTCCAAGGGTACCTTTCCATGAGTAATGAAGTTGAGAAAGAAATGACTATTATGTGAGATTTATGCTTAGCAAGGAGAGGATATTTACAATGGGATGGAAGCTCTCCCGTAGTGGAGGTTGGGTTTCTAAAAGCAATCTCATGAGATGGAAGCTCCCCCGTTAGTAGAGGTCGGGTTTCTAGTAGCAATCTCCTTATCCCTTAACTATGTGCCCCCACTTAGAGTTTGAGGTGGACGATGGGTTTATTTAAAGGTTTCACCTATGAAGGGTTCTAAGAGGTTTGGGATGAAGGGGAAGCTTAGTCCCCGGTATTTGGTCCTTACAAGATATTCAAAAGGATTGGCAATGTAGCCTATGAGTTGGAGCAACCACCAGAGTTAGCAGCAATCCATCTGGTATTTCATGTTTCGATGTTGAAGAAGTGTATGGGCGATCTTTCACTTATTATACCTACTAAAAATATTGGTATTAAGGATAACCTATCTTATGAGGAAATTCCCGTTGAGATACCTGATCGTCAGGTTCGCAGGTTGATAACCAATGAGGTTGCATCAGTCAAGGTTTTATGGAGGAACCAGTTCGTTGAGGAACCTACTTGGGAGGCTGAGGAGGATATGAAGAAGATATACCCACATCTCTTGGATTCCAGAGAAGCTTCAAACCAAGGTACTAATTCTTTCCTTAGTACAATTTAAGTTGAAATGTTGTGTTAAATTGCATATTGGGTGTTTGAACTGGGTGTTAGATATTGACACCCTTAGTCTACTTAGAGTAATCTCATTCGAGGACGAATGTTCCCAAGGGAGAGATATTGTAAGATCCCGCCTTAGAAAGACCTAAATTTAGAAAGAACTAATTTTGAAATAGCTAGATTTAGAATTTTGTAAGTTATGCTTAAGTTGTGAGTTTTGGGACAACTTCAAATGGTAATAAACTTTTTGTACATGCTGATTTAGGTGTCCCATAATATATAAAATGAAAGGACTTTGAATCTTCTTTCCAACGCCACCGAGTTTGTTAAATTTCGATCACGGATTAGGGAGATATGCCCGTTTGAAGTCAGCCTTTCCAATGAATGAAATTTACCCATATTCATGATGGGTATTTTGGTTTTTTCCTTACCATATCAGCTTTAAACGCTTTTAGTAATATTTTAGGGATCTAAACTGATTTGGGTCAGTTTTCACAATCCTAAAATACATTTAGGGGTTTTGAGAGGAGTTCAAGAAAAGAAAAAGAGTAGAAAAGGAAGAACGATCATGGTTCTTGCGAATCGAGGGTTTGTTTCACCAAATTAACATATGTAAGCTCTCATAATGTTGGGTTCGTTCACCCACAGGCCAATCATGTGATTTTAAATTCAAAATTTCTTTCTTGAGGGTGAATGATTTGAGTTCTTAATGAGTTCTTGAAGTTTCGTTCTTAAATCGTTAATGATGAGTTTGATGAGTTCGTGACATGAATGTTAGAAGTTTCAGGGTTGTTTTTTATTAGATTGTTGTGTACTTATGTCGGGTATTTAAATCTAAGTGAGTTGGGAAGAAACCATTTGGTTATAGGCGAATTAGGGCCAAAAATCGAAGAAGAAAACACAAAGCAAAATACAAAAATACAAAATTTCAACAATGTGTTAGCAAATCAAATATAGAAATTAAATACTCACAATAGGAAATAAATGATATAAATTGGACATCGGCAAGCATGAAATGACACACAATCCGAAAAATGCCCAAAGAAATAGAAAACAAAGGAAAAAATGGAAGACATCCACTGCCCGAATAACTACAAAACTATCCTCACCACCAACCTCAAGACAATATGAGTCAACAATAAGGTATTTTCAAAATATAAAATAGTGAGAAAATATTTTGAGTCAATAGTAAGGTATGTGGTTGTCAAGAACCACAAATAAACTATCAAATAGTAGAAAACACTCAAACAACAATCACAACAAAATATTATTAATTCTTCTAAAAGGTCATTGAGCATGTGTGTACAAATAATTTAATCACATATCTAGTTAGATGTAAGACCATAGTTGTTGACCATTCAAGAGTCTTATAAATAATCATAATAGAATCTCAAAGTTAATTTTTTGTAGAAAACCTCTGGCAGTATATCTAAAAGGAGTCAAAATGCCATTCCATATACCTATGGTACAAGAGTTGCATCCTCAAAGCCCTTACCTTTTTCCGTTAGTTAGATAAAACAACAGATGGATGAACTTTAGAGAGAAAAAAACTCTGCTACTAATAAGCAAACTGAAAATTATCAAACGATGTATTCTGCAATAGTTGTGGTATTAAAAAAATTTATTCTTTCTTTTGTTGGATCAATAACTAATTTTTAATTAACGTATAAAAAGAACAATTATTTTTTAACTATTTAGAAACCAAATCTATATATATGACATCTTTGATGACTTGGTTTATATTCGAAGAACTAGACCTATTATAAATACAATTGTATACTTTTTTACACTTTCAAACTATAATATAATAAATTCACTTAATTTTCCTTACATTGGCAAAAAAACTCTTTCTTTTGGGGTGCAATTTGTTTCTGAAGAAATTTCTAGTAAGAGAAAAAAGGAAAATATATCAGCAATCAACAACATTCACATCAAGCGGTCACGATATTGAATTTAGCTAAAAGCATAAAATTAATATGTTTTTGTTTCTATGTTATATATATGTGTAAAATATGTTACTTAGTTTGTTACTAGGATTGTGAACTAACATAAAAAAGCAGGCACAATAGTCAGCAATCAAATAATGATAGAAGTATCTAAATATGTTGATCAAGAGCATCAATTATATTAAAGAGGTAGGAAGGAAAAAATACTCTTAGCTTATATAAAGCTATGTTCTGAGGTATTTCATAACTTAATAGTATTGAAATGATTTGGTTTGAGCATGATTTTTCAACAACTCAATTACCTATGCATTAAAAAATAAATGAATTCTTGGAAGGATGATTTGACTAAAAGATCTGATGAATCGAATGATGACATGATTGAACAAAAGAGGATTGAGATTAGACAGTTTTCATAGGATAACTCTAAGAGTATTGTTTATCACCTGAAATGGAATGATGAATCTAAATTACCTGCATGAAGACTACATTAGAAGGGAGGACATGTATATCACAGTTGTGCAAACAAATTTGCACTGACTTTCATCCATGCTAAATAATTATTAAAGTTTTGTCTAGTTTTATCATACCAACAAAGTACTTCATCCCCGACACTTTCAAGCTAATTTTATCGAACAATGGATATTAAATTTCAATCTAATTCTATTTTTTTAATCTCTGGACTGTTCTGCAAATGGAATTCCCGGTCTTTGCCGTTGTTTCTTTCTTAAAAGGATCAAAGTTCTAAATTCTAGTAGTGGGTTACTCCTTTTTTAGGGGTGGGCAAATTGTTGTGTTTATAATCCTATAATTGAAGACCAGAAACTTATACATCCTGAATAGTATTATCATAGATTTTTTCCAGCTGCTATTCTTGAATTTGATCATCATGGTAATATTTTCTCTATAATGTCTTATTTTGGTCAGCAAATTATCTTATTTGAGATTTACACATCTCAATAAAAATCTATGAAGGGAATGTCATACTAGAATAAAACATCAAATTATGTGCTTGCATTGAATGTGAAAAATGAGATCACAACAGTTCTACATATGTCTTTCCAACCCAGATTTATGGTATCTTATCTCAAATAGAAGATGATTTATGCTTTCAAACTATTTATAATGACTCTGGGATTTTTTTATATTAAATATCTATGGAGGAAAGTACATAGTTTAAAGTGTAGTGTATGCAAATCTTGCACATAAGAAGTCTTGTCAAACTAGCATTTGAGAAAATTCCATTTATGAACTATGGTGTTGTAGCATACCACCTTTTATTAACAGTGCTATCAATACTGTGGTGATCTACAGAACTGAAAGGATATATTCTTATCACTTGAGAGAGAAGAAGGTTGAGACTCTCATTAGTCAAGGACTCTGAAATACGTAGAGAGGATTCTACCCTACATAAATAATCTCATTATGTAACATGATGTGAAGAATTAGTACCCTTGATGGTATTTTCTGTTGTTGTCAAGTAAACAATTTTCTCGTGTTCTATGTTGAAGCATATATATTCTATCCTTTTATTAGAACTTCTTATATGTTCTTTCTCACCATTGTCTAGGAGTTCTAGTGAAAGGAGAAAGTATATTCTTTAACGAAGAACATGCAAAAGATTTTCTACTTGACAACAATCGAAAATATAATCATGGTCACTAATTCTTCACCTCAAGTACATATCGAGACTATTTTTGAAGGGTTTAAATCTTCTCTAAGGAAATAATTGTCATGTACTCATGATAGTCTCAACCTTATGATCCCTGAAGTGATAAAGATATATCCTTTAGTAATGTAGATAATTGTAACGTCTTTCGAAAACTTAATACAAGGTAGTACGCTACACGACACAATAACACTTTTAATGAAGAAAATTTTTCTCAAGATATTTTGCATCCAAGATTTATGTATGCACTGCACTTACACATGCCCATTCCTTCATTGTGATCTCATTTTTCACATTAGATGTGGGTACATCATTTGATGTTTTATTCCAGTAAGTAATCACCCTCATATAGTATATCCCACCAATAACAAATGTCTCTTCTACCTAATACAATTTTAGGAAGAGCACTACCCAGAATTAGATTGAGATGAGTAAATCTCAACTAAGTGAATTGGTTGATTAGTAGGAGGGACTGCAGTGATAATATGATTCAATACTATCCTGAGTATCAAATGCAAGAATAAAAACTTGAACAAATCCATGATAATATTTATGAGGACAAATAAATTTCCAATCTTCATTTACATGATTACAATCATAATAATTTCTGCACCCTTGACAAAGGAATAACCCCTCGATAGAACTTAGAACTTTTTGGCGCTTTCAATAAAGATATAAAGGAAATGACATGAGACTCTATTTGCAGAACGCTCAATAGATAAAAGAAATTAAGATTAGATTGAAAATCCTCATTCGATATTTGTTAAAGGTAGAGTGAAAATTTATTACTTGTAGTTCTTTGCTAGTATGATAATAATGGACTAACTATCTAATCATTCCTTTGTTTGGAAATTTCCCGAATATCATTAATGATTTAGGGAGAAGCAAAGACACTACATGTTTCTTTTCACATCTTTGATTTCATGTCATTTCTTTAAATGCAGTGTAAAGGTAATTTAGATTCTTCATTCCATTTTTGTTGATAAGCAACAATCTTAAAGTCGTCCTCTGAAAACTTGTAATTCCACTATCTTTTTTTTTTTGTAACCTGCATATTTTCATTCATAACGAAAATTGTATCTTTATAAACAGTGTGATTATCCAATTTATCAGAGCTATTCTTCATTTCGTACTTCCAAAATTTCATTTATTTTTTCTAATTCGAAAGAAATTGAGTTGCTAAAAATATGAAGAAAGGGGGGAAATGGTTGTAAAACTTTAACGACACAGAGAAAATCGTGCGTGTTCCAAGTCATTTTAATACTACTTTCCTTATAAACTATTTACATTACAAAAAAGTTCTTTTTTTCCAATAGTTCTAATGAACCCACTGGGGAAAATAGTTATCCTTTATTGCTTATTTACAGATTTGTGGTCTATGTATTAAGTCATGAAATACCTCTGCGCATGAGTAAAAAAAAATTAAGATTTACCATTTTTCTTCTTTAACTACATTAATGCTATCAACGAATTGATATGCTTTTGTTTGTGTTTGAGTCTTGAGTGTTGTATCAGCATTTGGCTGCCATTTCAAAATCTTAGCGACAAATAAGCTAAGTTTGAGTTCATTAGTAATCAATCAAATTAAAGCTAAGTTTGAGTTCTGATATAAATTGTAATAGTGATTTATAAAAATTAATGGCGTTTAAAATTCAATTATTTTGGTTCTTTGGAGAAAAGTTTGAAATCCTAACTAGGGACTAAATCTGTTTTTCACTATAATATAAATAAAGAGGTTCTCTTCGTTGTAAATTAATCATTCAATAGAAATAAAATGACTTTTCTGTTTTCTCTCTACTTTATTCTTCTTCGGTATATTCCATCATGTTGAAGTAATTTTCTTTCGTGGCTTCTTTCCTTTTTTGGTAAGATTTATTCTTCCAATATTTAGTTTCATCATTTTTTATTGCGAAAAGATCGATCCTTTACCAAGAGTTGCAACGAAGATTTTACTGACCGAAATAAATTTCTAACCAATGATATATTATAATAAATGCATTATACATATTTAATTTCACAAATATATTGTAATCCCGCAATCTAAGAAACATAATCTCTTGTCCATTACTATAGCAAAAATCACCTCTCTTCCTACTTCTTGAGCGGGTGTTACTAGGGCTTGAATTATTTGCTTGCATAAAAGGAATCAAAACTGTTTACTGTTTGATGTATTGTGTGTGGATTGAATAAAATAAAATCAATGCTATTGTCATGCATGATTTTTTATGTGTTGACATTCTATTCTCTTGCAGGGTGAGCATATAACTCACTATGAGTTATCTGCAATATTGTGGTGTTCATTATGTATTCCTAAGATACTTAGAACAAAAACTTTGGAGAACTTGGTAAGAACAAACCAAATTTAAAGAATATTTTCAAAACAAAAAAATTTAAACAAGTAGAGAAAATATAATCAGAAACATATTAAAAAATATACAAAATATTTTTCTCAAAGAAAAAAATGGAGCCTACTGAATGCATGCAGAGTGTCCCCTTAAATAGTTTATTCCCCTCAAGTAACCTATGTTAATGGAGTATATCCTCCCAGGATAGAACGATCTAACCCACCGGTGTATCGATACCTATATGGATGGTGTCAGCGAACCACTCAATGATAGTAAAGTACACTTCGAATACTAGGTTTATTAGTAGAAGAAGCCAAAAATATTGGGTCTCTTAAAATGAGAGAAAATCCCTTTATTTATAAACAACAAAGATTAGTGAGAAAAGGTGCCTATTGTGCCTTACTGGAAAGGTCAAAACCTTTTGGAAAAATCACAATCCTTCGAAAAGTTCACAACCGTTGATAAAAGTCACAACTTTTCTTAGAAGTCAAAACTCCTCATAAAAGTCACCACTTTTCATTATAGTCACAACTCTTCATAAAAGCGACAACTCTTCTTTTTCCATTCACATCTTTTAAAACCCAACAATCCCCCTCGTGAATGGGGGATGAATCTAAGACAAAGAATTGGAAAAGTGTGTATACCTTATAACCAAGAATTAATTCCATCTGCATAATTAGGTTTCCCATTGAAGTTTTCGTAGTGAACATATGTTGGATATAGTAGGTCAATCGGTAGATGAGATATTCTCGAAATCATCGAGCTTTGGTGTATACATAGACAACCATATGTCACACATTCAACCCTTTACCGTTTATGGTTCTTACAGTTAAGTTTGTTTAAGCCATGAACACCTCCTAGTTTCATGAGTGTATAGAGAATAGGTGTTTTCCAATGACTCTCTTTGAAGCGGCTTTCACTTCACACTCATATATGTGATGTCTAACACATGTTGTCGTGTGGATACACTATTTAGTCATATCTACCAAACTTAGAAAATCAATAAAAGCTTTAGGCTTTATTTACACGTTAACAAGCCTTAATGTTTTATCCTTATTCCTGAGCATTGCCTTCATCATGTGAATGGAGTGAGTCTGTTGAAAATGCTGAACCGTTAGTCACAACTTTGTTTTCTCCTTTAACCTAGCTCTTGGGATCTTCAGTCTGCTTGGTAGAGTTACCGCCATGATGATTTGTACTAAGCCGTTAACCCATTCCCTTAGATGCTCTTTCAACTTTCTCTCTAGTTAGACCTTTTTGTAAGTGGATCCAACACATTATCCTTTGGCTTTATTTAGTCAAATGTGATAATTTCACTAGAGAGTAGTTTTCTAACGGTATTATATCTACGTCTTACATGGCGAGACTTTCTGTTATACATCATGCTTCAAGCCCTACTTAGTGCATCTTGACTATGAAAGTGTATGCATGCTGATGTAAAAGGTTGGCCCAAAAAAGAATATCTTTCAAGAAATTCTAGTCTTTCAACTTATTCACCGACCTTATCTAGAGCGACACTCATAGATCACTGTAGAGCTAGCGATAGATGTCTTTTTGTAAGATTTCCAAGATATAGCTCCTCCACAAAGAGTAAATACATATCCACTTGTGGATTTTACTTAATTTGATCTGGTGATCCAATTTGCATCACTATACCCTTCCAATGGTGCTGGATATTTATTATATTGCAAGACATACTTTTGAGTATGTTTTAAATAGCCCAAAACTCTTTTCATTGTCATCCAATGAGTTTGATTGGGATTACTCGTGAATCGACCCAATTTACTAATAGCACATGATATATCTGATTGTGTACACTTCTTCATAAACATCATACTTCCCAATACTCTAGAATAATCCAATTATGAGTCACTTTCACCTTCATTCTTTTGAAGTGCAAATCTCACATTTATTGGAGTTTTGACAGTATTAAAATAGAAATATTTGAACTAGGCAAGTACCTTTTCAATGTAATGAAACCGTGACAATGCTAAACATTATGGAGTTCTAAGGATTCTTTTACCTAAGATTGCATCAGCAATCCATGGTCTTTCATATCGAAGTTACTCTCTAGCATGTGTTTAGTAGCATTTATGCCATTAATGTCTCTACTAATGATCACCATGTCATCAACATACAAGAAAATAATGCCCTTGTTATTTGGAGTGTCTTTAATGTAAACACATTTATCACTTCCGTCATTTGTAAATTCATTTACCAACATGGTTTGGTCAAATTTCTCATGTCATTGTTTTGGGTGCTTGTTTTAGTCCCTAAAGTGACTTAACAAGTTAGCAAACTTTCTTTTCTTTACCAGGAACAACAAAACCCTCGGGTTGTTCCTTGTAAATTTATTTCTCCACTTATCCATTTAAGAAAGTGGTTTTAACATTTATTTGATGAATTTGGAGATCATATACCATAGCTAATGCAATTAGTATCTGAATGAATGTAATTCTAGTTACTAGCGAGTGTGTTGGAAAAATTATTTCCCTCAAATACCTGAGGTTAATGGAATATATCCTCTTAGGATAGAATGATCATACTCACCATTTTATTTATACATATACCCACGATGTTAGTGAACCATTCAACGCAAATAAAATACACTTAAAATATTATTTTTCGTAGTAGTAGAAGTCCAAAAAATTGGTTCTCTTAAAATGAAAGGTAATCCCTCTATTTATAGACAAGAAATGGTTGTGTGAAGAGGTTTTTATTGTGATTTACCGGAAAGGTCACAACCCTTTGCAAAAGACACAATCCTTCGAAAAGGTCACAATATTTCATAAAATTCACAAGTATCACGCGTTGAGGTTACGCCCTTTACGTAACATGAGACCTTGGATCACGAGTGACCAAGCTAACCCTGTGTCGGGCATATCATAAGCATACGAAAAATAACTAAGTAAATCATGAACTATGCGGAAGCTAATTGATAAAATATCTGGTGTGGGAACAAAACCCAAATAGTCTGAATGTAAATATGAAACCATAAGAGTTTAGTGATAACTAAAACAACCACTTAAAAACTCAAGTTGAATCTACTACTATGACTGAAAAAGCCTCTAACTGAATTGAGTTGCTAGGACATGCCCCAGCTGACTATAGCAAGACTAAAACAAAAAAATGAATAAAATGAAAGCATGTCTATTGTTTTCAAAATATGAGGACTCACTACTAAAGCTACTGTATGCGGACTGAAAATCGATCTATGCTGGATCTGGATGCTTAGTACTTGAACATACATCACGAAACGATGTACCACAAAGTATGCGTCGGTACTTAGAATGTTCTAAGCATGCATGATATAGATACTAAGCTGAATAAAGTATATAGGCTAAACAATACAAAACAGAGCAGTGATATAATCTGAACAAGGATATAGATATGTACTGAAGTATAACTTAAAGATAAACTCAATGCATTGACCAAGTACAAATCATGAAGATAACATGTTGAACTGTATATTGAAGCAACTACTGAAAACTTGGTCAATATACTAAGAGTCTGACTGTGGGAGCTACTATTAATCGACATAAACCAGGCGAGCTAAATGTGAAGTCTGATGTATACCCCTCATCGAGAGGACCCAATACACCTTGGCAAGGGTATAAAGGCATGATTGTGGCGTGATCACAAATATTGAAGCCCAACAGAGGGGACTTATAATCCTATGTAGGCACGTAATTCATGCACTATGAGGGTACATTGAACCCTAGTCCAACTCGGTGCTAAGTCTACTCCCAATTGAATACATATGAAGCTAAAATGCACTAAATACTGAATAGCTGAAAATACTGATCTGCTAACTGAGAATGCAACATTTATATATTGAAAATGTGAAAATCAAAATTTGGAGCATGATTTTCATTTTAACTGACCTAGTAAGTATAATTCATGAACTAAGAGAACTTACACAAACTAGGGTTCTGAGTTTTATACAAGGAATTAAGCAACGTTTCCTAGAAAACATGTTATTTACACTATGGATACAATCGCTGCAAAAATTCCAAAGATTTTACAAACCCTAGGTTTGAACAAGTTATGTGGAATCAAGGAACTAACTGAATTATAGGGACCTACTAGATGAAAGGAATCCACTAGTTAAATTCCACATGCCTGGTGAGGAAATCTACGGAGAAATTCTTTCAATTTTCGGGCTGAACTTCGAAGAACACATCAATTTGTTGTTGAAAGAAACTGGCACCTCTTTCTCTTTTTTCATTCAAACTTTCATGATTTTTTGAGAATGAGGGTTATAGGTATGTTTGTCTTGATTATTAGGCTTAGACTGAGTAAAACAACATAGTTTAGGCATCAAACGACGTAGTTTAAATACCCCAACGAATAGGGAAAGGTAAAAAATGACCCTGACATAAAGCTGACAAAGTGCCACTCACGAGTGGACTAACGTGTAATTGGTTGAACCACTACCCATCAAATGGGTCATAGTTCATGGCCTGCCCTACATGGCTTCACTAAAATGAGCATCACATTTTACTCTGAGCTTTGATTTCAATAAACTTGTTGGCGTTGGAAAGAAGATTCGATTATCTTTAATTTGATCGGTCATGGACCACCTATTTCATTTTATGATAAAAGATATGAACGTTTAAAGTTGACCCAAAAGACATTTTCCTCTAAATAGCTACTGACCCTCCCCTACGGCAAGACCTAGGATTCATATGTCCAACTACGGATTGTACTGGTTAGTCGTGGGTGGGATTAGAGACCCCTAAGGCTGGAACCCAACGATGAGACCTCACCTACAGTTTGTGTCAGTCGGTGGATCTTGTTGGTTCTTAAACCAAATCCTGGAAAGCTAGAATTTCCATCTTCTAGAATCCGAGTTGATACAATATCTCCCCTTTGGGAACATTTGATGCAATTCAGATTGCCTCAAGGCCATTCACTCACACCCAAGTTTGGCAACTTCAAAGTATTAAAGGATTGTTCACAAGGATGGAGGTTTTGGAGCTTGAGTTGATGACAAATAGGGGATTCCATGCATTTCATAGTAGCATACCAGCATGGAAGGATCTCCCAATTGAGCAATACCATGTTTGGATGATAACTTGGAGTGTGGGAGATCTAACGCAGCAAGGAAGAGCAAGCGAATAAACTGCCTCAGTCGATGAGCTGGTGGTCAATCAGTGACTTGCCAAACTAATTCAACGAGGTTTCCAAGATTGCCTAAGGTTCCAGGGTGCTACAGGGAAGTTTCCATATTCGGCAAGCTAGAGGTCAATCGGCGACTTGCCGAGTCCATTAGGCGAGCACGACCCAGCTCGCCTTTTTCCCCATTTTGGGCCACTTTTGGGCCTCTTTTGTATTAATAACCTAAAACTATAAATAGCTAGTTTGGGGTTCTCTTTTAGGTAGATTTTTTTGAATATGAATTATTGATGAATTGGATCTCCTTTGAGAGACTTGAGACCTTGGTGAAGCTTCTATTGAACAGTGTTTAGAAACGGGGGTTGCTTGGAAATTCAATTTCCTTGAGGTCTTCGTAAGAGATTCGATGCTTGATTTTGATTAATAGATTGAGGTCTTTAGGTTTAATATACCTTCAGGTTGCTTTTGATTCCTTATCTTGTCTCAATCTATTTATCTTGATTTGGTGTTGTTTAGGGATTGTAATTGGAGGTTTTAGGATTTAATAAATCCTTTGGTTGCCAACATTTCCTTCTCTTGTATCTCTTCTTCTATCGTTCTTTTATTTCAGCATTTTATCCATAATTCATAGCGAGAATTACATCATTTGGTATCAGAGTTGAGCTTAGATCTATTCCTACTATTCTAGTCTTGGGTTTCTAACAAAAAAAGTCAAAATCGTTTTTGCAGAAAACCCCAAAAATATTTTGTTGATTTGAGTCTTGTTTGAAGTTTCTAAGGCTAGATTAGGGTTCCCTAGCCTTAATTGAGTCTAGATCTGAAATTTGGCATTGATTGGTGTAGGATAGAAGAATCCACAATTGTTTATTAAAGAATCTTGAAGAACATCACATGTGTTTTTAGATCTAGGTGAAATTGGAGACTCTTGGTTATTGGGGTTTGATCTCTATATCCTTAGGAGTTCATATCAGAAATTAGGGTGAAAACGGAGTAGAAATCCATTGGGTTTGAAAATTGGGTGTTCTTCATGTTCATGGTGTTCTTCATGACTTGATGAAAAATGGAAATGGGTTTCAAAATTTAATGAATTTGGCCAGGAATTGAAAGGTAAAGAGTATTTGGGTTTGTTTATATCAAGGGGAGCCTATATCTAAAATTTCATGAAATTTCGAGCCAAAATTATTGAGGGTTTTATTTTGGGTCTTCACCATTGTTCATAGTGTTCTTGGGGATCTTCAAATCTACAAGGAGGAGAATCATAAAAACGAGGTTTTTGATCCAAAAGGAAGAGGAAAGGAAAGAGTACTTGTGTTGGGTCAAAAGGGAATTTACCAAAAGAGGCAAGTACTGGGTCAAAGAAGTACAAGGGGACAACAAGTAGTGCAAAATCTAAGGCTGCAAGTGTCATGGAAGGTCATTGGGCTAGCTAAGTCCTGCTTACAAAACTGATTCGGCGACTCGCCAAATAGGAGCTGAGCTCTCCAAATGAACTTGCGTCTCTAGAAAATTCCGGGAGTTGAGGGTACATCGGCGATTCGCCAAGCTGATTTGCCGAGCTACAGGGAGTAAGTTGGCGATGCAAATTTCATTTTTGGCGAAAAAAAAGTTTAAGCTTGGACCCCTGAGTTTCAATTTATGACCAATCTTAAGTTTTACCTTCTTAGTCTCATTTTCCTTGATTCCTACTCACTTTTTTTATTCTAAAAACTAATTTTCAACTTGTAAATGTCCTTACTTAGTCATTGATTAGTCTTGTGTCTGTCTTCTTTCTTGTGCTTTCTTTGTATGCTTTTTAGTTATTACTTCGTAGTTAACTCTTTGATTCAATTCGGTTTGTCTTAATCGAGCCGTCCGTCCTTCTTGAAACAAGAATCTATTCCGACCAAAAGCTTAATTGACATTTCTTACCACCGGATTGAAACAACGTTCAATATTAGCCAAGCCAACTTGTGAGGTATTCAGAGGTGAGAAAATAAGAGTGTTGGTGAGGAGATTTTTCTATTAACCTTGTTTGCTCATGTTGTAGGTACAAATGAGTTATAAGGAAGCATGTCATCGATAGCCTCGAACCCATGTGACTATGATATGGGAGACTATGATTGTAATGATAGAGGCTATGGATGTGAGTATGATGGTGATTATGGAGGCTTTGATGATAACTATGATCAAGAGTTGAATTGGAATGAGAGGTACTATTGTGGAGGACAATATGAGGAAGATGGTGATCATAGCTCTTATGATGAAGATGGAGAGGACGATGAACCGTGTGATTGCTCCTATGATGATGATGGGGAATGTGAGAGATCTTACTCCCACTCCGAGAGTAAAGATGGCTCCTACGATGGTGACAGAACATATAACACTTCCCACTCCAAGGATGAAGGTGAGGTGATGTATAATACTCTCTTATATAAGAATTATGAGGAACATGCCTCGAAGGCTTGTGAAAACTCATATTTTTTTTCTTGTGGTAATCCTTTCCCTAGTCGAAGCGTTGTATGATTACACTAGTTCAAGTCAACATCATCCGATGGGAAGAAGAAAGTGTGCATCTCTAATGTCTAAGGAAACTGCATCCTACACTTCTCATTTTAAAGCACATTTTTTGGGATATAGGAAGAAGGCAGATATGGGGGATGTGTTAGGGGTCTCGGTACCAAAATGGTTAGTCCTCCTTTACTTGAAGGAGAGTTTGATCCTGAGGCGTATCTTGATAAGAGTGGCAATGTGAGCGGAATTTCCAAAACCATGATTTTGAAGAGATTGAGCAATCCATATATGCCCTTGAAAATTTTTAAGGTCGTGCATTTTGTTGGTGGAAAGATGCAGGATGGCTTCGAAAATTTAATGGAAATGCAAACCCTTTGACATGGGAATATGTGCCAAAGGGGTACACAAAGCTTTATAGTGTTGACCCGAGAAGACAAGTTCTTAGGATAAAGGTTGACATTTTTGGAGCTTTGGGGTTTGATCTTGTCCTCCATGATTGTGGTATTTTAAACTACATCACTCCATCTACGGTAGCCTACTTGAGACTATCCCAAATATCATGGCATAATCCATACACAATGGAGGGATGTAAGGTTACCAAAGTTGTAAAGGTCTCTTTTACACACGGTGAATACTATGAGAAGGTTTTGTGTGATATTATACCCATGTACTTTTGTCACTTATGTTTTGGAGCCAATTGGTTTAACAAACATAGGTTTCTAAACGACAAAAAATGGTCCAAGTATGTTATGGTTTGATGGGGAAAACATCTATTTCCTCCTCCTAAGGTGCAAAATTAGAGACAAAAGTTTGAGAGGAGTAAGGGAGATAAATGTGGCAACTTTAGAGAGGAAAGAAGAGAGGATGAGTGTAGTGAAGTGAGGGGGTTGCCACAATCTCAATCTAACCTTTTTGTTAATGCTTCACCTTGTAAGGGTTCTTATATAGGTACAATCATGATGAATGGAGGAACACAAGTTTCCAACAAAGAGCCTACTGTTGAAGGTGTTATGGATATACTTTTTGGGTGTCCCAACAGTCCTAAGAGAGTGTCATTCCAAGTTAAAGAAGATCTTTCTTGTGATCTTCAAGGTACAATAGCTATACTTAACAGTTTTACAATTGAAAATGAAAAAAGTGTAAGTGATAGCTTGTCCTTATGTGAGCCTAATATTTCTTTACCATGTGTTTATAATGTACATGTTGAGAGTGTGGATACACTAGTTGATCCTGTTGATGACCAAATTTATTCTTCTAGTAAGATCGATTTGTGTCCACCTAGTGTTGACACCTGTGTTTTGAGGGATAGATCATTATCAGGTGATAATTGTGTTGATCAACTTGCATTTGAGTGTAGTTCACTAATGGAGGAATCTTGTGATGTGAATAAGGAACCTCAACTTGGTGATACTGATGATAGCGTTGATCATTTGAGTAGGAGTGACTCTTTGAGCATATCTTTTGTTGAAGATCCTATTACTTGTTTTACTCATAGAGATCATGTTCTTAAAACTACTTAAAAAAATATGTGTCTTTTTGGGAGTGAAGTTACATGTTTTAATTCTCCCCTAGTGGTTGATCATTCCCTCTTTATGTACATTCTCTTGTTTGAAGGTGATGAAATCACTCCTAGTAAAGTGCCTAGTGGTGTGAATCATGAGAGTAGTGTAGTTATTCATACCTATACTTTTTATAGTAACCTACTATGATGTGAAGATTTTCCTCCAAAAGATGGAAATCTCTTCTTGGAAGATGAGAGTACTCTTGTGGAGAAGGATTATGATGAGAAGGAACGTTGTATTTATTTTCCCATTACATCTTCTTCTTGGTGTGTTCCAATTAATAATGGTATGACCAATGATTTTGAGCCTATTAGTAGTAATACCTATGAAAACACCTTAGATGAAGTTGTTTTGCGAGACACCTTTCTCTATTACCATTTTGCATATGGTGATACTCATGCTTTTGTGGGTAGCATATTTTATGTTAATAGTAATATCAATAGGGCAGAAGGGAGTCCCCTTGACTCGATACTATGTAATCCCTTCCCATTTGACCCCGATGTTAGCCTCAATTGTGTTGAGTATGGTAGTAACACTTTCTTTATTTCATATGATTCTTACTTGGTGTTATTACTTGATCCTATGTGCTTGAATGAGATATGCTTGCCACCTTGTGTGGGGAATACTTTTGTGCTTGACCCCCCTCATGAATTGAGAAATGTATCTTTTGTTTTGATAGGTTACAAACCCTGTGTTGATCATTTTCATGCTTGGTTATATGTTAAATTTGGGCACCCTTGGCATAGTGATAGAATAGTTTATGCTAACGCTAACCCTCATGCCATGAGGATCTTGTTATTATTTGTTTTCCCTATGGTTTTGGAAGGTTTGGATTGGAGGAGAAATCCTTTTCAAGAAGGGGAGAATGATGCAATTCAGATTGCCTCAAGGCCATTTACTCACTTCCATGTTTAGGAACTTCAAAGTATTAAAGGATTGTTCACAAGAATGGAGGTTCTTGATATTGATTTGATGACAAAAAGGGGAGTCCATGCCTTGCATAGTAACATACACCTATGGAAGGAGCTCCCAATTGAGCAATACCAAACATGGATGATAGCTTTGAGTGTGGGTTGGAGGTGTCTCAGTCGGCGAGTTGGAGGTCAATTGGTGACTCACCAAACTGATTCGGTGAGGTTTCGAAGATCGCCTAAAGTTCTAGGAAGCTAAAGGGAAATTGCAATATTCTGCGAGATGGAGGTCAATCGGCGACTCACCGAGTCCATTAGGCGAGCATGACCCAGCTCGCCTTTTTCCCCATATTGGGCCAGTTTTGTAATAATTACCTAAAACTAGAAATATCTAATTTGGGGGTTCTCATTTAGGTGGACTTTTTTTTAATATGAATGATTGATGAATTGGATCTCATTTGAGAGACTTTAGAGCTTGGTGAAGCTTCTATTGAACTTTGTTTAGAAATGGGGGTTGCTTGGATATTCAATTTTCTTAAGGTCTTCGTAAGAGATTCGGTGCTTGATTCGGATTAATTAATTGAGCTCTCGAGGTATAATATACATTTAGGTTGCTTTTGATTTCCTTATCTTGTGTCAATCTATTTATCTTGATTTGATCTTTTTTAGGGATTGTAATTGGAGGTTTTAAGATTTTTAATACATCCTTTAGTTGCCAATTGTTCCTTCAAATTAATCTCTTCTTCTATCCATCTTTTCTTTCTGTATTTAATCTGTAATTCATGGTGAGAAATACTTCAACATTCATCCTCAAATGAAGTTTAAACAAACTAAGTATGGAGAGAGGAGCTGCAATTCCTACCACTAAGTACAAGAAACTGATATCTAACTGAACTGAGTTCCATGATAATGAGACTGAATTACTCAAGAGTAAATTGAGAGACTGGAGAGGAACTAGTACCTCAAGCTGAAACGGAATCGGAAGGAAAAAGGCGAGGATACTTGGCATCATGGTTGCTTCCACTTCCCAAGTAGCTCCCTCTTACGGACAGACTCCTGCACAAAACGTTCATTGTAGCGACTTCCTTATTTCTCAACCTACGAACCTGACGGTAAAGAATCTCAACTGGCACCTCTTCATAAGTGAAACTATCCTTCATAGCCACACTCTCTAATGGTATTATCGATGCCGAATCACCCACACAATTCTTCAATAAGGAAATGTGAAAGACTTGATGAACCGCTGCTAGTTCTGGTGGCAACTATAACTCATAATCAACATTACCAACCATTTTCAGGATTCTGTAAGGACCTAGATATCTACTATTGCGCTTCTCTTTCTTCCAAAATCTCATCACCCTCTTCATAAGTGACACCTTCAGGAAAAACCACTCATCGATTTCAAACTCTAAATCTCTTATCCTCACATTTGCATAGGACTTCTGACGGCTTTGTGATGTCTTTAGTCTATCTCTAATGAGCTGAACTTTCTCCATAGCCTGATGAACCGAATCTGGCCCAATTATGGTTGCTTCACCTTCTTCAAACCGACCAATCGGGGACCTGCATCTACGCTCATATAGGGCCTCAGACGGGGCCATCTGAATACTAGAATGAAATATATTATTATAGGCAAACTCTATGAGAGGTAGGTGATCATCCCAACTACCCTTGAAACCGATCATGCAAGATCTCAACATGTCCTCTAAGTTTGAATGGTACGCTCTGCCTGACCATCCGTCTGTGGATGAAATGTTGTACTGAGATTTACTTGAGTACCAAGATCTTTCTAAAATAATTTCGAATATGAGATGTAAAATGAGGACCTTTATTTGAGATAATCGAAAAGGGAACCCCATGCAACCTGACTATCTCATTGATGTAGATTTAATGTAGTCCTCCGTTGAATCTGTAGTCTTGACAACTAAAAAGTGAGCTGACTTAGTAACACTGTCCACTTTCACCCAAAAAGATACATGTTGTTTGTGTACGAGGTAAGCCTGTAATGAAGTCCATGTTTATCACTTCCCACTTCCATTTTGTAATGTTAATATCTTAAGTCATACCTCCTGGTTTCTGATGTTCTACCTTAACACTCAAATAGTTATGACACTTAGCCAAATAATCTACGATGTCCCTCCATGTCTTTCCACCAATAGACTTCCAGTAGATCATGGTACATCTTAGCGGCACCCGAATGAATAAAATATTTCGAATTGTAGGCTTTTGTAAGGATTTGATTTCTCAACTCACACATATTAGGAAAACACATAAGTGACCTTGATAACGAAGTACACCATCTACCTCTTGGGAGAAAACCTCTACTATGTACTGATTAACAACACATTTCAACTGAAGTAATATAAGATCACTCTCCTGTTTTTCCTTAACCTCCGTCACCATTGAAGATTCTGAGGCATTCTTAACTATCAAATCACCATATGACGTGTTCGTAAGGCAAACTCCTAAGTGAGCAAGGCGGTAAACATCTTTGGCAAAGTCTTTCTTTTCTTCATCAACATCTGCGACACAGACCATAGGCAGTCTGCTAAGAGCATCACCCACTACATTGGCCTTACCTCGATGGTAAAGCATGTTCATGTCATAGTCCTTGAGGAATTCAAGACATCTCCTCTGACAAATATTCAACTATTTTCTGGGTGAACACATATTGGAGGCGCTTATGATCCGTGAATAGAATACAAGTAGTTTCTCCAAATTTTAGGGCAAATACAACAGTTGCAAGTTCGAGGTAATGATTCGGGTAATTCTTCTTGTGGACCTTCAGCTGTCTAGAACCATAAGCTATGACCTTAACTTGCTACATCAATACAGAACCTAGGTCGACCCAGGATGCATCACAATAAACCTCATAACCGTCTGAACCCTCTGGTAGAGTCAAGACCAGAGTTGTAGTCAACCTAAACTTCACTTCTAATATCTTTTTGTCACACTCATCTGACCACTAAAATTTGACCTTCTTCTAAGTCAACTTGGTGAATGGGGAAGCTATGGATGGAAATCCTTTCAATAAATCTCCTGTAATAACTGGCCAAATCCAAGATACTTGTATATTCGTTGGAGAGGTGGGTTTGGACCAGTGATGTACGACCTAATCTTTTTGAGAATCAACTCAGATCCCTTCACTGGATACCACATGACCTAGGAAAGCTACCGACTGTAACCGAAATTCACATTTGTTGAACTTAGTGAATAACTTGCGATCTTTGAGACTTTGCAGAACAACTCTCAGTTGAGTCGCATGCTCTTCCTCACTTCGAGAATAAATGAGGATATCATCAATAAATAAGACGATGAATAAGTCTAAATACATCTTGAACGCCATGTTCATTAAGTCCATGAAAGCTATAGGAGCATTTGTAAGTCCAAAAGACATAACTGCAAATTCATAATGACCATATCGGGTTTTGAAGATTGTCTTCGGAATGTCAATACTGAGGTCTATCTTATAAAAGCAACTAGCACCCTGAAGTTGGTCGAACAAATCATCAATCCTAGGGATAGGATATTTCTTCTTGATTGTGACTTTGTTCAACTATCGATAGTCAATACACAGTCTAAAAGAACCATCTTTCTTTTTCACAAACAACATTGGAGCACCTCATGTAGAGATAGTAGGTCTGATGAAGCCCTTATCTAAAATATCTTTCAACTACTCTTTCAATTCCTTAAGATCGAGTGGAGCCATTCTATAAGGAGGAATAAAAATGGGCTGGGTATCTAGAAGGAGATCTGTTCCTAAGTTGATTTTCCTTTCAGAAGGAACTCTGGGGAAATCTTCTCGAAATACTTCGAGAAACTCATTTACTACTAGGACTGACTCAAGAGTTGGGGTTTTGAAGTTTGAATTCTTTACCCGAACTAGATGATAGATATACGCTTTGGAAATCATTTGTTGGGCCTTATGGTAAGAGATGAATCGACCTACAACCGCTGAGCTACCACCCTTCCACTATATGACTGGCTCGTTTGTAAAATGAAACCAAACGATCCTAGTTCTACAATCGACTAAGGTATAACAGGAATGTAAGAAATCCATGCCTAGAATGGTATCGAAATCTACCTTTTCTAACTCTACAAGATCTGCTGAGGTGACATTCTGAGAGACTCTGATATGGAAATTTTTGTATACTCGTCTAGCTAGAACTAGGTCACAAATAGGATTAGAGAGTGAGAAGGATTCTGAGAGAATTTCTGGATTGACACCGAAGTCTACTGCTATATACGGATTACAAAGGAGAGAGTAGGCCCTGGATCTAACAATGCATAAACATCTAAATGGAAGACTCATTACGTACCAGTTACCACATCAGAAGAACCTTCCTAGTCCTGGCGAGCCTGAAGAGCACAACCTATTCTGGTGTTGACCACCACCTGTACTAGACGAGCACTTTGCTGAGTTAGGCAATCTGCTGGTGCTGCTGGAGCTGTAGACTCATCCCTATTGTTTTTACCTCCTTACCCCTACCTGGCGTAAGTGAAATCCTTCAACCAATGGCCAGACTAACCACACCCAAAGTACCCTTCCCTACATGCAAGACACCTGCCCAGATAGTTCTTATTACACTTTGGACAAGTTGGGAAAGTCTTGTTACCTGAAGTACTCCCCTGAGACTTAGAGCCTGATGCCCTTCCTTTTTGATCCAATCGTAACATGGGCGATGGAGCACTGGGTGATGAAGGTTCTTGGGCTGTAGACCCTTGCTAAAACTGTGAGCAATTCCTAGCGTCCGACTTTTGCTGTGAGTTTTCATAATTTCCTGTTCTAGCCTTTTTGTTTTCCTCAGCCATTTACCTAAGTTTATATCCCTCTACATGATGAGCATGAGTCATTTGTCTAGAGATATCCATATCCCCTAGAAGCATAGCATTTTTGTAGTTAGTCTTCTCAAGATCAGATACCCCAAACAAGAATTTACTCATTTGTGCCGTTGGATCAGCAACCATGTGTGGTGTGTGGAGCATACCTGGAGAGATGAGTGAACTTCTATCAGTATTCTTAGACAGACATTGAACCATGCTTCAAGCTCATAAACTCCTAGGCCTTAGTCTCTTTTAACTCCATCAGGAAGAACCTGTCCAGAAAAGATCTAGTAAAACAATCCCAAGCTAGAGGAGCTTCATCCACACCCCTGTTGTCTTTCCACTGAGTGAACCAAATATGACATACATCCTTAAGTTGGTAGGATGGAAGCTCCACCCTGTAACTTCCGATCACTTGCATCACCACTAGGATCTTCTTACCTTCATCAATGTAGTTCTGTGGGTCTTCACCAACCTGCAACCTTAGAAACTTAGGCAGATTCATCCGAACAAAGTCTCGAACCCTAGCTGCACCTGATCCACCATTATTGTTTGCACAAATAGTGGTCTGTTGATTATTCTGATTCGCTACACTCTGAGGCAAGAGCTGGATCGCATTCAAAATTCTGCATTTGTAACCTCATGGTTCGGGAATAGAGGAATTGCGTCAGCATTCAGGGCTTTAGCATTCTGTGCATTAGTTCTTCGATGAGGCATGATCTGCAATGCATAACGACGGATTAGAAAGGTGAAGTTGAATCATACCTCACGCGCGATAAAAATAGCAAATGAAGTGAAGTTTTTTTAAAAACACTACTTAGCATCCCCCTCAGATGTGTGACAGGCTTCACACCCATGAAAGAGACTCTACTTAGTGCAGCTTTCAGATACCCTAGGACTTTTGAATCTAAATATCTAATACAAAGTTTGTCACACCCGGAGGCTAAACCATTGACGTAACACGGGACGTAAAATCACGAGTGATACCAAGATAACCCTGGGTCGGGCATATCATAAGCATACTGAAAATAACTAAGTAAAGCATGAACTATGGGGAAGCTAAATCAATAAATATCAGCTAAATCAATTAGTCTGAATGTAAATATGAAACCATAAAAGTTTAGTGATAACTGAAACAACCACTTAACAACTCAAGTTGAATATACTATTATGTGTGAAAAGCCTCTAACTGAATTAAGTTGTTAGGACATCCCCCCGGCTAACTCTAGCATGACTGAAACTAAAAATAATGACTAAAATAAAAGCATGTCTACTATCCTCGAAATATGAGGACTCACCACTAATGCTGTTGAATGCGGACCGAGAATCAATATATGTGTGATATGGATGTTGAGTACCTGAACCTATATCACGAAACAATGTAGCACAAAGTATGCGTCACTACTTGGAATGTACTGGGCATGTAGGATATAGATACTAAACTGAATAAAGTATATAGGTTGAACACTACATCACTAAGTAGTGACATAATCTTAACAAGGATATTGGTCACGACCCAGGGGTACTCTCTAGATGTAACATGGTGTAAAGGACCACGAGAGACCCCATACAAGCCACTTAACATTCATAACATAATAAATAGAACAAAAGAGATAAAGACAACATTTCAAGTACGAAAGTTTAACAAAAGTAAAGCGGAAGTCTAAACAGTGTCTCAATAACCATCTAATACAATAAAATGAAATAAGGCCTAGCCCATACATATTGTCCAAAACTGGAAATAAGAATCAAACTATGAACAATGAAAATCCATCCTTGAGGCATGGGGACTCACCAAAACTCGGAAAGCTTTCAATCAACAACTAACCACGAAACTGAGAACCCTAACTGTCGGACCCTACATTTGGGAAATATAGGCAAGTGTTTGTGTTTGTACAAAACAATATACCAAGTATGATAGTTATGCATAAAAATTTAAATCATTCTAAAATAGGACATGAAATGACATGAAATGACGAAGCTAAAACATTATATAAAAGGGTTATAAAACTTAAGTCATAAGACATGGTCAATGCAAGCTAACATCATTTAGAACCTTTGAACACATGTGAGATATTTCTTGAAGTAACCTTAGTTCATTGTTATTGTGGAAAGTAGCCTTAACCGACATAGAGACCATGTGAGCTATAACATGATCCTCGGTGTCTCCCATAATGAAAAGGGTTGTCCTACTTGCCAAGGTAGAACCATGAACTTCTAGCTTAAGTGGATCAACTAGATAATGTCTATATTTTTCTTTTTAGAAAACCTCTGATAGCATATCTAAAAGGGGTCAAAACCTCATTGCATACACCTATGCCATAAGAGTTGCATCCTCAAAGCCCTTCTGTTTTTTCGTTAATTAGATAAAAAAATAGATGGATAAACTTTAGAGAGAGAAACACTTCCTCTACTCATAAGCAAACTGAAAAATGTCAAACGATGTATGCCGCAATAGTTGTGGTATTGACAAAGTTTGTTCTTTCTTTTGTTGGATCAATAACTAATTTTTACTTAACTAATAAATATAATTTTTTTAACAGTTTAGAAACCAAATCTATACATATCACATGTTTATGACCTGCTTTATATTCGAAGAACTAGTCATATTATAAATACAATTGTATGCTTTGTTAAACTTTCAAACTATAACATAACAAATTCAGTTAATTTTCTTTAAAATTGGCCAAAATCTCTTTCTTTTGGGGTGCAATTTTTTCTGACGAATTTTATAGTAAGAGAAAAAAGGAAAATATATCATCAATCAACAACATTCACATCAAATTGTCACGATACTGAATTTAGCTAAAAGCGTAACATTATTTATAGATTTTTGTTTCTACATTATATTTATGTGTACAATTTGTTACTTCGTTTATTGCTAGGATTGTGTAGTGACATCCAAAAGAAGGCACAATAGTTAGCAGTCAAATAATGATAGAAGTATCTAAATATGCCGTTCAAGAGCATCAATGTCAATAAAGAGGTAGGAAGTAAAAATACTCTTAGCTTATATAAACCTATGTTCTCAGTCATTTCTAAACTTATAAGTATTGAACAGATTTGGTTCGTGCATGTTTTTTCTCATCACTTCAGTAGTTTTGCAACCATTTTTTCCCATTCCCCTTGATTTTTCAGCAACTCAATTACGTACGCATTAAAAAATAAATGAAATCTTGGAAGGATGATTTCACTAATAAATCTGATGAATCGAATGATGTTATGATTGAAAAAAAGGGGATTGAGATTCAAAAAAATTCATAGGATAACTCTAAGAGTGTTGTTTATCACCTGAAATGGAATGATGAATTTAAATTACCTGCATGCAGACTACATTAGAAGGGAGGACATGAATATCTTAGTTGTGCAAGAATATTTGTAGTGACTCTCATCCCTACTAAATAATTATTTAAGTTTTGTCCAATTTTATCATACCAGCAAAGTACTTCATCCCCTACACTTACATGCTAATTTTATCGAACAATGGATATTAAATGTCAATCTAGTTCAATTTTTTTAACTCTTGATTGTTCTGCAAATCGAATTCCCTTTTCCTTGCCTTGGTTTCTTTCCTAAAAGGATCAAAGTTCTAAGTTCTAGTAGTGGGCTTCTCCTTTGTTAGGGGTGGGAGAATTATTGTGTTTATAATTCTATAATCGAAGACCAAAAACATATTGATACCAACCCATCTCTCAAGCCATACTTTAGAAGAAAATATCCACAAAAGAAAAAAGAGTTGAATTCTGGACAAACAATTGCTACAACAATTGTCTAGTAGTTGTCTAGCAGTTATTATTCCTAGTTTATCCTTTTATATTCTCAATATATATATGTAATCAGGATTAGTTATTGGTATTATGTAATGAAGAATCAAAACTACTATTTTCTGGAGTCTTGTCCTCTCCATACGAACAACATTATCTGTATAGTTGTGTTTAAGATACTTGCACAAACTATTTTCAGTAAATCTACTTACTTCGCTCTATTTTGTCGGTTCTCTACTTCCGGTTACTATCAGTTTTGGTATCATAGCAGATAGATCCAACATGGTCAATACAAGATTGTCTAATTCCCAAGAAGGCGTTCCTAATGTTGAATCTGTTCCTCAACAATTATCTGCCATAGCGTCAAAGTTAAATAGAATTGACTCCCTGATAACAGATGTTGCACCATTGAAAGCCCAGACTAGTTGCACTCAACAAGAAGAATCCAGTCACAGAAAACCTTAATAAAAAAAGGTCTGTTTGGAAAGATGAGGAAGAAGACATTGGTAGTCCATCTTGGCCAAAAATCCTCCCTGAAAGCCATACACAAAGATGGAATTCCCCAGATTTGAAGGAGGCGATCCTAGAGGATGGATTTTCAAAGCAAAAAAATATTTCTACTACTATCAAACTCAAGAGGAACATAAAGTTGACATCGCGACGATGTATTTGGAAGGGGATGCTCTGGATCTCTTCTCTTGGATATATCATGACCGGACTTTTCTTTATTAAAAAGAACTTGTTAAAGCATTGTAGGAAAATTATGGTCCTGCATAGTTTCAAAATCCTGATGAACACCTTTGTAACATTTAGCAAACACGTTATGTACAGGAGTATCATCAAGAATTTGCAAAGCGTTCATGTAGGGTTACAAATTGGCCAGATCACTGTCTTTTAGGGGTGTTCCTGAATGGGTTGAAAGAGGAACTTAAATCTAATGTTAGGATTCACAAACCTAGAACAATTTACATCGCTATGAGTTTGGCACTTGAATTTGAAAATAAACTAGGCCCAACTCGCAGCAATAGAGTGCCTAATTGGACTCCAAACAATAGACCCATGGTACAAATTCAATTGAATTCTTTTAGAAACACACCCAGAACAATTCTTCATCAGCAAATCACAAATTACGCAGCAGTATTTCATCTAACCCAGCCGCTTAACAACCTCTTAAAACGCGAACATGGGATACCGAGAAGAGAAATCTTATGGCACAAGGACTTTGCTTTCGTTGCCATGAGAACTTTGCACCGAGTCATAGAGGCAAATCTGAAAAATTATTTCTCATGGAGATTACTAGAGAAGGTCAATTGGAAGAGGTTGACAAGGTCAATCTAGTAGTTGGTGATAACCCTCAAGAAAATGACCTTGCTGAAATTTCCTTCCATGCCATTTTGGGACAATCAATGGGTGCTACAATGAAGCTTTAGGTTGAGATCAATGGAAAAAAAGTTTTAATACTTGTAGATAGTGGTTCCACACATAATTTTGTGGCTTATTCCATTGTGGAGGAGCATAATATCCAGTTGAAATAGTTCCAACATTCGGTGTGCAAATAGGGAATGGGGATATCATAAGCTATAGTAAAGTTTGTCGGAATCTTCAAATTCAATTGCCGGGCTTTACTCTCACTCATGATTACTACCCTTTTGCAATTGGAGGGGCTCATTTAGTTTTTGGTATCAAATGGTTAACTTCTCTCAATACGATTCAAGATAACTGGAAGGATATGTTCATAAGTTCAATTGGCAAGGGAAGCGTTACAAATTGCAAGGCGTGAGATCGACAGATTCAGCTACAGCTTCTCTCCAATCTTTTAACACTGTATCATAAATTCCAGGTAATGCAATCCAAAACCTTTTACATGAATTCCAGTTTGTGTTTTCTGAACGAACATCTCTTCCACCATTTAGAGTACATTCTTATGCTATTACTTTTTAACAAAATTATAAACCTCCAAACATAATACCTTATCGTTACCCACATGTTCAAAAATCTGAAATTGAGGACCAAGTTGCACCTTTATTAGAATCTGGTTTCATTCACCCTAGTTCAAGTCCCTTTTCTAGTCCGGTTCTGCTAGTTAAAAACAAATATAACTCTTGGCGGTTTTGTGTGGATTGCCATAGCCTAAATTACATTGTCCCTGACAAATATCAAATTCCAAATATCCCTGAGTTGTTAGATGAATTACATGGGGCCACAATTTTTTCTAAAATCTATCTTCGTTCTGGAGACCATCAAATTCGTGTCCAACCTGATGATCTATATAAAACTGGCTTACGCATCATTCAAGCCATTATGAGTTTCTCGTAATGCATTTTGGACTCATCAATGCACCATCGACATTTCAAGGTGCCATGAATGATCTTTTCAGGCCATACCTTTAAAAATATGTCCTAGTGTTCTTTGAAGATATTATAATCTATAGTCCTGACCCTCAAACACACCAACAACACCTTCAAACAGTCCTCCATCATCTTTCTGTCAATTACTTTTTTGCTAATCCAAAGAAATCTTTATTTTGTCAACACCAAATTGGTTTTTTGGGTCATGTGATTTCTCAATATGGAGTAGCCGTGGATTAAGAAAAAATATAAGTGGTGTTGGAATGTCCTGTTCCAAAGAATGTCCAAGAACTTCGTGGTTTCTTAGGTCTCACAGGTTATTATAGGCGCTTTGTTAAGAACTATCGGATCATTGCTCGTCCTTTAACAAAATTGACCAAGAAAGATGCTTTTACCTCGCATGAAAAAGAAGAGTAGGTTTTCCAAAATCTTGAGAGGATCTTGACATCAGTACTAGTGCTTCCTCTTCCTAATTTCACTTAACAGTTACAGTTGACTATATTGCTTCATCTGATAGAGTTGGGGCTATTGTACTGCAACACTATCATCGAGTAGCCTATTACAGTAAGGAACTTTCCTTTTCTAGTCGCATTAAATCTACCTATGATCGTGAATTGCAGGCTTTGGTCCTTGCATTGCAAAAATGGAAGCATTATCTTTTGGGTCGGCATTTTATTTTCACTACTGACCGTTTTACCCCAAAGTATCTCTTGCATCAACGGGTGACTACTACCGAACAACATCGTTTGTTGTTTAAATTTTTGCCTTTTGATTTCACTATTTTCTATCAAATTGAAAACAAAGCAATTGAAGTTGATCCATAGACTAAGCAAATTCGAGATCAACTCTCTTCTAATCCGTCGATTTATCTTGATTTCTCATTGTCTGCTAACCATCGTTACTACAAATATCGATTGGTTATTCCTGATTATCCTGAACTTAAAGCCAAGATTTTAGAAGAGTCACATGATTCTCCAACAGGAGGGCACAAAGGTTACTTGAAAACTCTAAATAGGGTATCTGCAATTTTTTTCTGGCCTTATATGATATGCCAACAAAATAAATATGTTTGATATCTCTCTTCATTTCGTTGTTGGGCTTCCTCCTTCTAATGGCTTTGATACTATTCTTGTGGTGGTTGACAGGTTTAGCAAATACAACAATTTTCTTGTTTTATCTTATCCCTTTACTGCTAAAAGTAGCTGGGGTTTTCTGCAAGGAAATTGTCAAGTTACATGGTTTACCACGCTCTATTCTTTCAGATCATGATGTTGTATTCACAAGTTCTTTTTGGTAGGAACTTTTTCACCCTAGTTGCACTCGTCGCCGTATGGGTACTTCCTATCATCCCTAATCTGACGGTTAAACGGAGGTGGTCAATCGATGCCTTGAAACTTACTTACATTGTTTTTCTCATGACAAGCTCAAATCATGGCTTCAATATATATCTTAGGTTGAATATTCTTTCAAAAGTGGATACCATTATTCAGACAATATAACTCATTTCCAGATTGTATATGGGAGAGAACCACCACTCTTGCAGCCCTTTATTTATGGAGAGACTACAATTGCTGAACTTGAACAGAAGCTTGTGGAACAAGATCAAATCTTAGAGGTACTACGTTCCAATATCATGATGGGTCAATCAAGAATGAAGTCTCAAGCTGATTCCAAGCAGCGTGACTTGTCTTTCAATGTAGGTAATGTTGTTTTCCTTCCTTTGCAATCTTATCGGCAAAAGAGTTTACCCAAACGTCCTAATGAGAAGCTTTCACCTCTATATTTTGGACCATACTAAATTGTTTGTCGAGTTGGTCCTATTTCTTATGAATTGCAGCTTCCTGAAACATCTAAGGTACATCCTATTTTCATGTCTCGTTGCTTCCTCTTGCTCATGGTTGTTCTAATATTTCTTCCCCTCCACCCATACCACTATCAGGTGAATTGGAATTTATAGTGGAACTTGAAAAGGTTTTATCGCATCATTGGGTGAAAGAGTCATGTGTGCCAACTCTGGAATTACTTCTTTAATGGCATCATCGTCCTGTTGAAGAGGCTAGTTGGGAAGACTATGACTTGCTTGTTGTTCAATTTCCTCTTTTCTACCTTGAGGACAAGGTATCATTTCGGGGGGGGGGGGTTCACTGATACCAACCCAACTCTCAGTACGTACTTTAGAAGAAAATATCGACAAAAGAATAAATAGTTGAATTTTGGACAAACCCCTACTACAACAGTTGTTTAGCATAATGAGGATTACTTATTGAGATTATGTAATTAAGAATAAAATGTACCATTTTTTGGAGTCTTGTCCTCTTCATGAACTTTAACTGTATAGTTGTGTTTAAGATACTTGCACAAACTATTTTTAGTAAATCTACTTGCTTTGTTCTATTTTGTCGGTTCTTTATTTCTGGTTACTATCACATATCCATCCTCAACAGAATTATCATGGATTTGTTCTAGCTGTTATTCTTGAATTTGATCATCGTGATAATTTTGTCTCTACAATACCTTATTTTTGTCAGCAAATTATTCTATTTGAGATTTACACATCTTAATCAAAAACTTAAGAGGTGTTATTCTTTAGGTTGTCTTGAGTTAAAGATACATTTGTTATTGGTACAATGTTAGATTAAGGGAATTTCTTACTAGAATAAAACATCAAGTTATGTGCTTGCATTCAATGTGAAAAATGAGATCACAATAGTTCTTCATATGTCTTTTCAACCCGGATTTATGGTATTAACTCAAATAGAAGATGATTTATTCTTTCAAACTACTTATAATGACTCTAGGGATGTTTTTTTATATTATCTATGTAGGAAAGTACATATGTGTGAAGTGTAGTTTAGGCAAATCTAGCACATAGGATATCTTATAAAGCTAGCATTTGAGAGAATTCCACTTATTAACTATGGTGTTGTGTCATGGAGCAGACAACGTTGTATTAACAGTCCTATCGACAATGTGGTGATCTATAAGACTGAAAGGATATATCCTTATCGGTTGAGAGAGAAGAAGGTTGAGACTCTCATGAGTCCAGGACACCTAAATACATAGAGAATAATATACCCTACATAAGAAACCTCATTATGTAACATGAGGTGAAGAATTAGTGCCCTTAGTGATATTTTCTATTGTTGTAAAAAACTTTTCTTGTGTTCTATCTTGAAGCATATATTCTATCCGTTTATTAAAAACTTCTTATATTTTCTACTTCATCGTTGTCTAGGAGTTCTAATAAAAGGAGAAAGTATATTCATTAACAAAGAACATGCAAAAGGATTTCTACTTGACAACAATAAAAAATATCATCAATGTCACTAATTCTTCAACTAATGTACCTATCGAAACTATGTCTGAAGGGTTTAAATCTTCTCTGAATATTTCATTGTCTTGTACTCATGAGAGTCTAAACCTTATGATCCCTAGGTGATAAGGATATATTCTTTAGTAATGTAGATAACCATAATGTCTATCGAAAACTTAAGACATGGTAGTACGCGACACAACACCATACCACTGTTATTGATGAAAATTTTCTCAAGATTTTTTTGTCAAAGATTTACGTACTCACTGCACTTACATATGCCCATTCCTTCATATATATATATATATATTAAATATAAAAATATCCCCACAGTCATTATATATAGTTACATATCATAGCTCGTATTCTATTGTGATTTTTTTTTCACATTAGATGCAGGTACATCATTTGATGTTGTATTCCAGTAAGTCATCACCCTCATATAATATCTCTAACCAATAACAATTGTATCTTCTACCTAAGACAATATTAGGAAGAGCACCTCGTAGAATTTGATTGAGATGGGTAAATCTTATATAAGTGAATTGGCTGATCAGGAGGAGCGACTGTAGTGATAATGTGATTATATAATTGAATATTATCTTGAGGATCAAATGAAAAACCAAAAACTTGAATAAATCCACGATAATATTGATGAGGACGAATAAGTTACCAATCTTTATTACATGATTACAATCATAATAATTTTCGCACCCTTGATAAAAGAATAACACTTTGGTTGAACTTAGAACTTTGGCACTTTCATGAAAGATATAAAGGAAATGACATGAGACTCTATTCGCAGAACGGTCAAGAGATAAAACTAAATAGGATTAGGTTGAAAATCCTCATTCGATATTTGTTAAAAGTAGAGTGAAAGTTTATTACATGTAGTCCTTTGCTAGCATGATCATAATGGACTAACTATCTAATGATTCCCTTCTTTGGACATTTTCCGAAATATCATTAATGATTTAGCGGGAAGGAACTGTCACGCCCCAAACTCGAGGGGCGCAACTGGCTCCTAATGCCAAAACTCAGGCCCGAGCCGACCCTGCTGAACCATTTGCTACTAGCGCATGGCAGCCACATGCAATCAAGAAATCAAATAAGTATATCTCGGCTTAAAACTAAGCCATCTGCCGGCAAGGCCCATGTCAACTGATATATAAAAGAAACAGCTACTCCCAGGAGATCATATAAATAAATAGCCAACTAGCACAGAAGTCCTGATTGGGCCGTCGAGGCCACCATGATACCTATACCAAAACTAAAAGCAGGTATATATCAATACAATACATCAAACAGCTCACAAGCTTCCGCAAACCAACAACATAGGCCAGATGGCAATAACGTAGCTATAAACCCCACACACTAGTCTGCAAGCCTCTAAGAGTAGTAAAGATTGGTGGTAGAGGGCCCCAGCCTACCCATAAAGATATATACAACAAAAGTTAACAAACATCCCAACTCTGGCAACTCCGGAAGAAAGGGGCTAGCCAACCGGATAAAAGTCAATCTTGCTGCTAAGGAGGTCTACTCAGTCGTCTATCATGACCTGCATGCATGAATGCAGTGCCCCCAAAGCCATGGGTGTCAGTACAAAATAATGTATAGAGTATGAAAGGCAATAGACTATGATGAGGTATCATGATATACTGGAATAATCCAATAAATAAATCAAGGATAAGATAAGTGTACTGACCTGCTCCTAAATCTAACCTTATCAAAAATAATAAAACAACAACCTAACTAAGCCCACATAAGCTCGGCAGGTACAAACAGCACACAAGACCAC
>JAJOOD010001274.1:0-46162 GCA_029582525.1 Solanum tacnaense
TGTTTTCGGCTTGCCCGAGAGGGAGGTCGCGAAACCAAGACCACTAGACTGATGGCCTAATGAGTGGGTCGACATGAGGTTCAGCCCGAGAGGGTGAGCCCTAGTCCCATATCCTAACACTCAGCTCGAGAGAGTGAGTGGGGTAAGGCGTAGGCTGGTTTTCATGTGGCAAATGAGTGGCCGAGAAGAACCCATTTGAAACGGGGTAAGTTGCCCGAGAGGGAACTAATTTCCATCTTAAGCTTAGCCTTGTCATTAATATCTTGCAAATTTCCTACTGAAAACATGTACCCAACGATTTATGTCAACTTGTATTGCGGTCACACCCCAAGAACATATCCCCATACTTGATTTTCTTGTTAATTTTTGCTATTTTTGCAAGTTGTGACAAAACTCTCAATTGATATTTAACACTTTCGTGTCACACCCTTTAATTTACCATGTTTTTGTTCGTTAATGTCTTTAGCTACGACTAGTTATAGATTAATTTTATTTTTCTATCAGTTCTCAAAACCACTCCCTTGGGACACGACCCCACCTTTAGTTGGGTTACTATACTATTGACGATCGTAGACACTCATACCGTTGGTTAGTATCATTGGACACGATAAGCATCAAAATGGCACCGCTGCCGGGGAGTGGTGTTATTTGGGAATTCGTAGTTAAATAAAGTTTTTGATTCTTCCTAGTTTTAGTTATACTAATCTAAATTGTAGTTTTATTTTGCTAGTGAGAATATCAGAACAGGAACTAAGGACGGAAAATAATTATGGATATCACACAGATCATCACCTTATGAAATTACTGAACCTCAGGGACAACCTCCTGACATTTAAACAGGAAGGGGATGAAACAATTCAAGAAATATGGCTAAAGTTTCAAGCGGTGCTGCAACCATGCCCAACTCACGGGATGACGGATAAGGGGATACTGGAGTGCTTCTATCGAGGCCTAGGACACGAGAATAAAAGTATAGTTGATCAATATTTCGAGGGCAGGATGCTACACCAGCCCTATGAAGTGGTAGCAAAACTCCTCGATGGCATGGTGGAAGCCAACAAAGAAGCAAAAAGAAAGCAGGAGTGGGACGCACTAGTCACCCAGTTGGATGTTCTAACTACCCGAGTCACGGAATTGGAAACACAAGCCATGAAAAAAGAAAAGCACTCCTCCCTTCGAGGGTTTAAACATATGAGAAAGCAGAGAAACGTGCACGATGATGAAGCTCCGTCACTCATTCAACAAAAAATCAAGGCACATGAGAAAATGTTAAATAATATGAAGGAGAACATCGAAATGCTAAACAAAGCATCAGCCTCTCACTCCATGACCATTTAGCTGCAGGAAGCTCAAATTGGCCATTTGATATCAGGTCATTACCCATCCTTCATCGAGGACTCGCCTAATTACAACATGGGCAACTCCAAGGATGAAGAAATTTCGCTGACTTGCGTTGTGCCGCAACGTTAACTAAGGCGTTGTTTGGGAGGAAACCCAAAACCTCATATTATCTTATATTTGCATACTAGTACAAATAATAGTGTCTTAGTCTTGCAGATTAAAGTATGGTAGGTGCCAAAGAGGTGCAGAATGGCGAGCAACAGATCCAGTCGGCGAGTCGCCAAAGACACCGATGATCAGTGCAATTTCACCATTTGACTGAAGCCACTCTCTGAGCCTGGAATCTATAAAACTCGGCGAGCTCAGAAAGGTTTTGGCGATTCACCCATCTAATCGGCGACCTCGAGGGTCACCGTCGTTTGAGCATCCACAACTGCTGAGAAGTTTTTTGTAGTGTTTGGCGAAGCGCCGAATGACTCAGAAGTCAAAGCGTTGTCACCGAACAGGAATGAACTTGATAAGCTGTAGGCCAACGCACAAAATGATAGCTGATTAGTTAGTCGAGACTGTGGGTTTGAGGTAGGCACATTGGAATGCTACGAGAAGTTGTACTGAGCTTGATGAATCACTCAGCAGTGAACCAAACGTCCCCAACATACCTTCTACTTTACGTGTCGTCTGTTGAAGAATTCCAACTAGAAACAGCTGCCTAACCAGGATTATTCTCTTGCCCTATCTCTGTCTTTACTTAATTTGACCTCGGGATTATTGTTATATATTTGAGGAAAAATGATTTTACTTGTGGTGGGGTGAGGCCCACCTGTGTGTGCTAATTACTTTTTGCTCGATTTTGTGTTTATATCTGGGCTGTTTTGTTTTAAATTGTTTGTCAACTGATTTTTGTAGATGTTTGTGCTCATGACTCTCTTTTATTTTTAATTGCAAATAATTTTGACCCTTCCAAATTTTTTTGAATTTTTTGCACGTTTTTGCCACCCCTCATGAGTTGAATGTGGCTATTCTTTTGCAAAAATTTGAGTCTCGATTTCAATCAATACCGATGACTTGAATAGTGCTCTCAATTGAACGAACATGAATGTACTGCTAAGATGAGGCCAAATGAAGTTGCATAGACAATATTTGAACTCGTTGCATGTCATTCTGATTAGCCATTTATCGAATTGATTCTCTTGTAATGACCATTGCACACTAGCAAAAGTGTGTAGTCTTGTTTGACTTAATTGTCGATGCCTTGGGTGATTAACTTGCTTTGAACTTGCGTGAATAAACCTTGAATTTTCCCTGTTAATCTGATTGATTTAGAAAGGTGTCCTCTTGAGATGATATTTGGCAACTTTAAAGAGTGTAAGCCAAATTTGATATATACCTCTTTTGTGGCCTACCCGTGAGCGTGTCAAACTCTTTTGAACACCCTTTGAGTCTTACCCTTCTTTGGAAGAACCTTGCTGAACCCTAGACCTTACTTGAACCACTAATTACAATCCTCTTGAGTTGTGGTTTAGCGAATAGCCAACTTAGGCCAAAAGCCTAAGTTGGGGGTGTGGTGAAAGAGACAAGGATAAGTCAAGAAGTGCAAGAAAAGTTCCCCTTAACCCATGGTATTGCATTAAAATGGAACCCTTTCAATTCAATTAAAAAAATGTGGAATAAAGTACGAAGGGAATCAGGTTTCAAGCAATCCATAGAGCAGAATAAAAAGGTGACTTAGAAGCACTAGAAAAATAATTGATAAAGGAAAAGAAGGGAATGCCTTCAGAATGCCACAACTCACGAGGAAAAAGTCACTGAGCCTAAATGACCATACCTTTGCACTCAGCCCCATTACAAGCCTTAGAAAGACCTTTTTGATCTTGAGTAAGTTGAATCGAAAGTCGATTGGAAAATAAGGGCAAACCTATGGGTGAAAACATTCATTGTGTTCCTCATTTTTTAGTGTAAGCGTTGCATCTGATTCCTGATCTTGAATTGATTAACCTCTGTGTGAATATGGAATCATTCTTCATTTGAGGGCATTTAGACACTTTTTGTTGAGCTTGAACTTGCACAAGTAGCAAGTATTGCGAGCATGAGATTCTTTGGTAATGGTGTGTCACAACTTGAATCTTTGAGTACACAATTCATCGTTGCATAAGTAAATTGAGTCTTGTTGGGTGCACTCATGATTGAGTCTTGTGTAGCACTGTTTGAGACACCCTTTTTGAATGACTGAACTCAAGTTTGCTTGAGGACAAGCAAAAGTTTAAGTTAGGGGTGTTGATGAATCCACAAATTGGACTCATTTAGGGCTTTATTTTGATAGAAATAGTTTCCTCGAATGCTTATTTTATCTCAATATCTGATGAAAACTCTTAAGCTTTAGGTATTTGAAATTTTAGTGGAAGCATGGACACTTAGGCGCAAAAAGGAACAACAAGGCTGAAAAGAATGAAGAAGCTGAAGCATGAGCATTGCCAAGAACCTTTGGCAATTCGCCGAAAGGACAAACTCCACCCTTTGTTCCAATATGCGATGCCCTAAAGGAAGAGGATCAAAAAAGGCGATTAAAGGAGCAGTCGGCGCTTTGCCGAATATTTCCGCGAATCAGTACTATACCGCCCAATGGTCCAGAAAGTGAAGATGTTGTAGTCAAGCTCTCAACTGCGATGAGACAGAAGAAGGGCGAGTCGCCAAGTCATTCGGCGGACTCGACTAACCTAGCCATAATATCCGCCTGCACTAATTTCTGATGGCTATAAATACTAAACTCTTTACTAATTTTACAAGTTCTGAACCATTATTATTATTTTCAGAATATAATAGTACATTTTTAGATATTTTCTCTCTAGTTTGGAGAGGGTTTTGTGGGAGACTTGAATAGAGAAGGATTTCATCTTAAAGAAGTTGGAAGTGGGTCTTCTCCATTCTTCTTCCTTTGCTTAAATCAAGGTTTAATTTATTATACCCATTTGATTTTAGTATCATTTTAGGTGTATTTTGTTATTTCTTTATGTGTGGCTAAAAACCCCATTCTTGGGTTGTGATTTAACAAATATGTGTTGATATTGTTGTTAGGTCTTGCTTGCTGATAGGGTAGATATATTTTAATGGTGATTTAACCTAGTGGTAGTGGTTTAATTTAATGGGTTTTTAGTTGCAAATACAAAACAACCCATGTGTTTTCGGCTTTCCCGAGAGGGAGGTCGCGAAACAAAGACCACTAGACTGATGGCCTAAGGAGTAGGTCGACATGAGGTTCATCCCGAGAGGGTGAGCCCTAGTCCTATATCCTAACACTCAGCTCGAGAGAGTGAGTGGGGTAAGACGTAGGCTGGTCTTCATGCGGCAAATGGGTGTCCGAGAGAAACCCATTTGAAACGGGGTAAGTTGCCCGAAAGGGAACTTATTTCCATCTAAAGCTTAGCCTAGTCACTATTATCTTGCAAATTTTCCTATTGAAAGCATGTACCCAACTATTTATGTCAACTTGTATTGCGGTCACACCCCAAGAATATTTCCCCATACTTGATTTTCTTGTTAATTTTTGCTATTTTTACTACTTGTGACAAAACTCCCAATTGATATTTGACACTTTCGTGTCACACCCTTTAATTTACAATGTTTTTGTTCGTTAATGTCTTTAGCTACGACTAGTCAGAGCTTAATTTTATTTTTCTATCAATTCTCAAAACCACTCCCTTGGGACACGACCCCAACCTTTAATTGGGTTACTATACTATCGACGATCGTAGACACTCATACCGTAAGTTAGTGTCGTTGGTCACGATAAGCATCACTTGCCGAACCAAGGAGGTAGTTAATAAGAAAAGAATTATCAACATAGATTTAGTGCGATACTATCTAATAAACTAATGTCAATTGGTGCGAGGGTGAAAACTAAGCCATACATTGATGTGATATCTAATATGAGGTAATGGTAAGGGTTAGTAAATTATACACACGTAACCGGACCAAGGTGCGGGGTGATATTCTCTATTTACCAGACTAAGGATTTAGAGATACATAACTTATCACTTTGCATGTAATAAACTAGGAAAGGATTACTAATACTAGGATTACCGCGTTATGAGCTTATGGGGAACATGTAGACCCTAGTTTCTCTCTCTCATTGATCACAACAAATATTGAATCATGTTCACTTGTTACCTAACTACAATCAAGTATTTGTTTCACAAATCCCCCCTCCCCGTACTTACTTGTCTCGGAAATACGTTGACTAAATGAATATAATCGTAAGTTAAGTTTAAGTCTAAACCATATTCCTCGTGGGATCGACCTCAACCTCCCAGTTGAGTTCTTTACTTGATAACGATCGCTTATACTTCTTTAGGGAGGTGTAATTTGAGCGTATCACATGCTCGTTAGATTCCACGTATTGAGCTATTTGGCCTGCATCGTTTCATGATGCAAATATAGATATTCTGGATCATCAATAGGCGTTTCGTTGATATCACTTGCAGGTTCAGTTAGCTATGGTGAGCCTCCTTACTTCCGGAGGATTCAATTTAATTTTCAATTTCATCAAGATGTCGTGGGTTTCGTCCCAACTTCAATCTTTGTCATGTAGAGGCTTTATAGGTAGACATAGAGTTTTAGAACTGTGTTTCATTTATTTTGTTAATTGTTTTAAAGACTTGAGTTGACTTTTTCTGGCGAGTTGAATATATTGTTTTATTCAGAGTTAATCTTTTGAGTTAAACATTTTGTAATTGAGTTCAATGAATTTTATTCAGATTTAAGATTTGAATGCTTGAGTTAGCATTCCGCTTGTATTCAGCCAGGATGGGGGTTCGCTTGGGGACCAACAATGGTTCTCGAGTGCCAGTCACGTCCATGGTATAGGTTCGGGTCATGACAAATTTTTTATCACAGCAAAGAGTTCAAGTGAGCTAGGGTGTCTATGAAGATGTGTCGGTAGGATCTTGTTTATGGGTGTGAGGACCACACTTCTATAAATGAAGGACTACAAACATTTAAGAAAAGTTTCCCTCCTTTCATACTCTAAATCGTGCAATAGAGCTAAGTCATAGATATTTATTCCTACTTGTGCGTTTCTTAGATTGATTCGACTACCCCTAGTACTAGAGGTGGTTGAATAGAAAAGTTAGATCCTTATGGATGGATTATTCTTAGTAAAGATCTTGAGTAATTCATGTGACTCTAGAGGGGCTTGAGAAGAGACCACGAGTGAGTAAGTGTTCAGTTTCAAAGGAATGCAGTCATGTTCATATGAATCGTGCGTTTGAGCTAAAAGCGAGTTGTATTCTCTTCCCTAAACCTTATTCTGATGCGGCCTTCAAGAGGATGGTATGTTTAGAGCTTGGGTAATATATTCACCCGAAAAGGTAACATGAGTTGCAAGATTATGAGTTGTAGTAGTAAAAGAGCCCAGAGTTAGACAAAAGTATCTAGAGGTTCACTAATCTAAGGAAAGATATATAGATAGTGATGAGGTAGATTATGTTATTATAGTCAGGTACCCAGTAAGTTATTGATGAGGAGTTTTCCTTTATGGGTAGAATAAGAAGCGATGAGTTTTGAAGATCTCATGATTGGAGGTAGAGTAAGAGTTGCTAGTCAAGATGAGATAGAGTACATATATTTTTCACTACAATAGAGTTGATGTCGATGTGCCATCCTGTTAGAGGAGGCTATATATATGTGTTGAAAAGAAGCATAGAGTATTCATGAAATGATAGATCTAAGTGTGATAGAAGTTTATAAGTGTGGAGACTGAGACGTAAGGATTGGCTACTTGTCATGAGGTCCTAGTGGATGAATGTTTTTGAATTTGTACCTAGTAGTTGTAAGTTAGTATAGTAAGCGCACAATCGTATTGATAATATAGTTTAACAATGAACATTAAGCTCGAATTTCAGATGAGTGTCATGATCGAAATAATGGCAACATAATGGTGATGATGTCAGTCTTGGGATTTGATCTGCTAGACTTGACATAGAGTAGGTAAGAAACTGACATGTTAGCTGCAATAAATATGAGTGGTACAAGTGAGAGACCCTAACCTTTAGATAAGGGCAGTGAAATGTGACTAAGTCACAATAGTAACAAGAGCATTAAGAGGTGTACCAAGAGGATATGTAAGGAGAAGAGATTAAGAGAAACACCTTAGAAAGAGGTCTTAGTACCCCCTTATAGAGAGTTCGGTAGACATGGCATAAAGTTCTCCCAAGTGTTAGAATAAAAGATGATGTAGACTAGTTAGAGATAATGGAATAGAAATATAAATTTCAAGAGTTAGATTTAAACCTAAGGGGGAGATGCCAAGATGGGAAATTAAGTCAAGTGTTTGAGAATAAAATAGTAATGAGTTCCCAAGGGTATGGGAGGCATCTTTTCAGAGGTCTTTTAGTTGTGAAGTAATGTTAAAATGAGAAGGTTAATGATCTTATCATGATGATGATTGTGTGATAATTCTGTATAAGGCTATACGTGAGGAGGAAGAGGTGGATGAGGTTTTGCTATGAGCAATAGCTAAATGCGAGAACTTAGTTGGTTTCGAGTAGTGATGTGGGAAATTCTAGTTGGTATCGAAGAGATGATGAGAGAATGAAAACTTCTTAAGGAGTTAGAAGGAGTCCAAAGAGTTATTAGAGTACTAAGCTTGAATGTGGTGGTAAAGAGTAATAGTCTTGGGATGAGATTCCCTATAGAGAGGTATAAAACACAAACCTAAGGATTTGGGTTAAGCTCGAATATAGTAAGAGCGTACATTAGACTCAGACCTTATTAAGAGTAACCCCAATCCATACCAAGTCTAGTCGTCATTCGAAGATGAATGATCTCAAGGGGGAGATTTTGTAACACCCTGTAAATTTTTGAGCTAAGACTTGAACAATCCGTCGTAGTGAGTAAGTTTTTACCAAGGAATTTAAATTTTTCTTAAGTGTTAAGGTCACTAGATATAGCACCTTGAATTCCCAGTATTGAGTCGCTCACGTCCATAATTCCGCATGAACCTTATTTTAAGAAGTCTTTTTACAAATTGTTTAAAAACTTGTTCTAAGACTTGATCATATGAGTTTGAGGAAGAGTAGAGATGAGTTCATATTCTTTTAAATGATATATGGGAACTATGTATTCCAAAGAGTAAATGTTTTCACATTTAAGATGAGTGGAAACACCGATTTCCAAAAGCGTTTTTATGAGTAGTTCTGAGTACCATCTCTTTTAGGATAAAGATTTTGAGTAATAATCTCAAACCACTAAAAGAGTTATGTTTTTAAACATATGAGTTGAGTATATTTCTAGGAGTTGTATTAAGAATATATATGGGGACGAGTTCAGATAACTCAAGTCTCCATAAACCATGTAGCAAACGTGGGTAAAAAGGGTCATACTTTTAAGATGATTCCTTAATGCTTTTTAGCATAGACTAGTGGTTCAACGTAGTTCAAAGGTTCTATACCCCGACAAAGTATAGGATTGTCCTGGCAGCGTGGGTGAGACGTTGTATCGTCACATAGCTCATACTGGTGGTTGTTGCTTAGAGAATCTCCCACAAAGTTATATTATATTTAATTATATATAAATTGAGTTTTTATTGTATTCTTCAATACATTGAGTTCCTACCTACTGATTTCAAAGCATTCCACATATTGCACCTTTTATTGTTGCTTAATCTTGAGTTAAGTATCCAGAGTTCAGTATCTTGAGTTGAACTATGTTTCATTGAGTCGAGTACCTTATTGTTGAGTTGAGCCCTATTTCACTGAATTAAGGACCTTATTACTGAGTTGAGTATCTTATCCTTGAGTACTTCTGAGTCGAGTAAGTTTGAGTAGTTTTGAGTATCCTTGTGTATACCTTTGAGTTCAATATCTTATTCTTGAGTTCAGTTTAGTTGAGTGAGTTGGGAGGAGGTAAGTATGTTTTCTTTTTATCAAGCTCAAGCTTATGTTTATGCTTTAGAATTCCCCTTACATGCTCGTACATTCCACGTACTGAGTCATTTGGCATGTATCGTTTCATGATACTGATACAGGTAATCAGGATCATCAACAGGCGTTTCGTTGATATCACTTGCAGTCCAAGTTAGTTATGGTGAGGCTCCTTGCTTCCGGAGGATTTCATTTACTTTTAAGTTTTGTCAGGATGTCGTGGGTCTTGTCCAGACTTCCATCTTTGTCATTTAGAGGCTTCTTACATAGACTGTAGAGTTTGAGAAGTTTGTTTCATTTATTTTGTTAAATGTTTTAAAGGCTTGAGTTGCCTATTTCTGGCGAGTTGAATATATTATTTTATTCAGAGTTAATCTTTTGATTTAAATATTTTGTTATTGAGTTCAATGAATTTTATTAAGTTTTAAGCTTTGTATACTTGAGTTATTCTTCCGCTTGTAGTAAGCTAGGATTAGGGTTCACTTGGGGACCAACAGTTGTTCTCGACTGCTGGCCATGTCAAGAGTATAGGCATGGGTCGTGACAGTTAATAGATGGCTTTAATAAAATAGCTAGTAATCAATTTGTTTAATTAAGAGCTTGTTCTCTATTTCAGAAAAAATAGTGAATTTCTTCGAAATTATTCTTAATATAATAATTTTCTTAGTTTCTGAAATAATTATTTTAATTTCTTCCTCACTTTAAACTTTTAATTTGTTTTCTTTCATTAATGTCTTACCTTTTCACTTTTAATTATTCTTAGAATATTATGTTTATTTTCTTACAAAATAAATAAATAAAAGTGTCCTTTAATTTTAACATTTTATTTTCTTTATGTTTTATTTGATTTTCTTTATTTATTTTGATATCCGTTTGAAATTAAATTATTTTAAATATATCACTTTTTTAATTAAATTTTAAATCAAATCACAAGGAGAGATAGAGAAAATAAAAAGAGTTAATAAAATCAATAGAAAATTAAAGAGAAAAAACAATGAATGAAGGAAAAAAAACTTTTAAAAAGTTAAAAACTACAACGCATACATGTATTAACTTAATTTAAATACAAGATACAGAAAACAAAAGATAAAAATGAATTTATTTTTGTAAAAAGTAAACCAAAAGTATTTTAAAATATTTAATTATTTTTAAAAAAAGATTCACACGTGTCAAACACATGTGTAATAACATAACAAATTTATTTCGTTGATGGGGTTAAGTCAGCACAGAAGGTGCACGAATATAAGAATAAAATGAGTTTGAGGAATAATAGGACCCTAATTAAGTTAATGTGTGTCACCGAGATTTCAATCATAGTTACGGAGGGGTACTTATGCATTATCTATATTTTCTTTAAAAAAATAAAATTTATAATCGAATATGTAGTTATGTCATTCTTTTGTAACTCTAATTTGTTAGCACACGTTATATCTAATAATAAAACATACTACTTGCGATCATTATATTTTGTTGTTACTTATTACTCTAAAGTACTCACGCATCTCTTGTGTTATGTGTTTGCTGAATAATAAAGTTGATTCTTGGTATAACAATGAATTCCAGATACTTCTTAGAACTTCAAGAGAGTAGGAGTAAAATATCTTTTGATCTATTTTTATTTAATAAAATTTATATTATCTCAAAACTTAAATATTTAAGGTAGATTTACAAGGAATATGATAAATCTTTTAGGTTTTTTATATTTAAAACCATCTATATACCAGTATGCGTGACCTAAATGATTTGAAAACATGCCAGTACAAAAACGCTTTCTTCCTTTACAAAGTTCTCCTTCCCAAAGTCCTCATTCTCCTTCATATCCACCTCTCATTCACCACCCAAAATGAAATATGAAAAAATATTCCCAGACCAAGCACAAATTAAACAATGACTTCAATTTTCCAAACTATTAATCAATTTAGGTATTGAAGTCATTTTAACCGTAAGTCTATCAGGTTTCAGTAAAATAAACTCTCAAATGTTGAAGGATTAAGCTTTATTACTTTCTCTTATGGCTATGATGGAAAACTTTAATTAAGTTCAATTGATAAGTTCAATTAGGTATATTGTTCTACAAAGTCTCGCAGGGCATAATTTATTTTCAATTTAATCCAATTAAATGAAAATAAAGGTACTCCTTTTAACACATCATCTTCACTTTGATTATGGAACGGGTTGGTTTTGTCATGCCCGAGCCTATACCTGAGGCGTGACCGACACTCGAGAACCATTGCTGGCGCCAAGCTAACCCTTGGCCTGGCCCAATACTCAGTGGAAGACTTACTCAAAATAAAATAAACTCAAAGATAAACTCATATAATAAACTCAGAATGTTTTAAAGAAACATTCAACTGGCCAAAGAAACAACTCAAGTCTCAACATAAACAACTGAAAATGAAAAGACACATGAACTATTGTCTATCTATCCATTTATGAAGCCTCAACTAACTGATATGGATGTCGGTACAAGATCCACGACATCCTAATAACAAGACTTAAATGATAAAACATATATGAGGGATCCTCCGGTAGAAAGGAGGACCACCTAACAACTCTAGAACTCACTAAATCAACGAAGCACTAGTTGATGATCATAGTTACCTGTATGTGGATCACAAAATAATGCAGGCCATATGAAGTCAGTACATTTAAGGTACAAGCATGTGAGAAGAAATCTAAAATATGACATAAGCTTGAACTGGAACTGAAAAAACAACTTATCTCGTCTGAACTCAACTCAACCTCAACTTAATTCAATATAAAGCAATAACAATAATGCAATATAAAGAAAAGCTTTTAAAACAGTAAATAACAACTCAATGTATTGGAAAATTTAACATAACTCAGTTTGTATGCAAAAATACAAAATAAACTCTATTTGGGAGATTCTCTAACCGACAACCATCACTATGAACTATGTGACGATACAGTGTCTCGCCTAGGCTGCAAGAACTGTCCTATACCTTGCCGGGGTATAGAACTTCTCAATTAAGTGGAACCATTAGTATATGCTAAAAAGCAATAAGGAGTCATCTAATAAGTATGACCCTTTTCTACCCACGTTGGCTACATTGTTTATGGGGGCTGTGAGTTGTTAGAACTCCCCCTATATCGGTGCTCAATACTACTCCGGAAATATAACTTAGCTCATATGTTTTAAAGAAAACATTTCCTCATCCTCAACTTTGATATTATTACTAAAAAGGTTTCTCTAAAATGAGACAGTACTCAAAACAACTCATCAACTCTTTTGGAAATCGGTGTTTCCTCTCATCTTAAATGTAAAAACATTTGCTCTTGGGAATACATATATCATTTTTTTAAAAATGAACTCAACTCTGCTCTTTCTCAACTCAAATGCTCAAGTCTTAAAACAAATTTTAAAAAGGTTTGCAAAAGACTTCTCAAAAGACTCGAAAGAACTCTCAAGACTTGTCTATTAACTCTACCTTGAACTTGAATTATGAATTCAAGGTTATGATTCATGTTATGAATGATTTCTAGATATTTAGAAGTGGTTCAGAGTAGTTATAATTAAAGGGGAGTAAAGGTACCCTTTGAAAGAAATTAGACAGGCTAAACGACTGAGAATGGATGGGGCAGGCTACCCTGGCGCAATGAGTGCTGCAGAGCACTGCCCTTAAACTACAGAACCTCATCTTTGGCACACTGCTGGCGTGCCTCCTGCCTAGAAAACCCGACGAATTTTCTTTCTCATTTTTTAACCCTAATTCGCTTAGAATCGAATGGTTTCTTCCCCAATCACTTAGATTTGAATTCCCAACATAAGTACATGATAATCTACTCAAAACAACCCTCAAATCACTAACTTTTATCTCAAGAACTCATCAAAATCCCAACAATCAAGATTACGAATGGAATTTCAAGAAAACTCATCAAGAACACAAATCCATCAACTTTGAGCATGAAATTGTATTAAAATAGTATGATTGGCCTGTGGAAGAAAAAACCCAACACTGAGAACTAACATACCTCTTAGGGATCAAACCCTTGGCGAAACAACCTTCAATCCGCAAGAAATTTCGATGAACGCCTTGAATCTTCCCTCATTTCTCCCTTTTTCTTTTCTAGAACTCTTTCTAAAACCCTAGCGTAAATTAGGATTGTGAAACCGAACCAAATCAGTTTAGACCGCTAAATAATACCATAATTCGTTATAAGCTGATCGGGTAAGGAAAAGACCGAAATACCCCTCATATTTTTGTGTAACTTTCCTTAATTGGACAGTCTGACTATAAACGAGCATATCTCCCTCATACGATCTCAATAATAAGTAAAGTCGGTGGAGTTAGAAAGAAAATTCCAAGACCATTCATTTCATATCTTATGGGGCACCTAACTCATCCTGTACTGAACATTATGGTCATTTAAATTTGATCCAAAACTCACAACTTAAGCATAACTTGAAAATTTTTAGATTTGGCTCTTTCCAAGTTAGTTCTTTATAAATTTATCTCTTTCAAATACCGAGTTGTTACAATATGTCCCCATTGGGAACATTCATCCTCGAATTAGATTACTCTAAGTAAACTAAGGGTCGAACATCTAACACCCAACTCAAACACTCGATATGCAAAGTAACACAACATTTCAATTAAAAGAAAATACCAAGAAAAGGATTAGTACCTTGATTCAGAATTTCTCCGGACTCAAAGAGATGTGGGTATCTCTTCTTCATATCCTCCTCAGCCTCCCAAGTAGCTTCCTCAACAATGTGATTCCTTCGTTAGACCTTCACTCATTCTACTCCTTGGTTCTCAACTTGTGATCCTGACAATCAAGAATCTGAACGGGAATCTCCTCATAAGATAAGTTATCCTTAATACCAATGTCTTCAGTCGGTATAATAAGTGAAGGATCGCCCATACACTTCTTCAACATTGAAATGTGAATTACCGGATGGACTGCTGCTACCTCTTAAGGTAGCTCCAATCCTCTTGAATATCGTGTAAGGAACAATATACCAGGGACTAATATTTCCCTTATTACCAAATCTCATAACACCCTTCATGGGTGGAACCTTCAAATAAACCCAATCATATACCGCAAACTCTAAGTCTCTTCTCCTAACGTCAGTATAGGATTTCTAACGACTCTGCATTGTTTTCAACCTTTCTTGAAAGTCTTCACTTTCTCAATAGCTTGATGAACCAAGTCTGGTCCTATCAAACCAGCCTCACCAACCTCAAAACAACTAATAAGATATCTACATCTTCTCCCATAAAGAGCCTCATAAGGAGTCATGTGGATGCTAGAGTGGTAACTGTGTTGTTAAGAAAACTCAATGAGAGGCAAGTGATCATCCCAATTACTCTTGAAGTCGATAAAAAACACCCTCAACATATCCTCTACAGTCTGAATTGTATGCTCTACTTGACTATAATTTTGAGGATGAAAAGTAGTAGTAAGGTTCACCTTTGAACCCAAACCCTTCTGGAAAGACTTCCAAAATTGTGTGGTGGATTGCGCACCTCTATCTCAAATAATGCACACCAAAACTCCATGAATTCTGACTATCTCTTGAATATATAACTTGGAATAATCCTCTGCTGAAAAGGCAGTCTTTACCTATATGAAATGGGATGATTTAGTCATTTGATCTACCATTTTCCAAATAGAATCATGTTGTTTGCGAGACCGTGGTAAACCAGAAATGAAATCCGTATTTATCATCTCCCACATTCTGGAAGATCTATGTTCTGGGTTATACTATCGGGCCTTTAGTGCTCTACCTTGACTTGTTTGCAATTCGGGCGCTTAGCAACAAACTTTGCAATACCTCTGTTCATACTACTCTACCAATAGAATTCTCTCAAGTCGCGATACATCTTTGTGAAATCCAGTTGGATTGAGTATCTGGAGCTTTGAGCTTCCTCCAAAATCCTCTCTTGAAGTTCATCCACCCTTGGTACACACAGTCTGCCTTGGTACCTCAACACTTCATCTCCCCATTGTTCAAACGCCATAACTTTCTGTTTATAAGCATTTGCCTTTAATTCAAGCAAAATAGGGTCTTGATCTTGTTTCTCTTTCACGTTAGCCACTAATGATGATTCAACCCCATTCATCACCACTACTCCTCCTTCATTGGAATCCATTAGCCGGACTCCTAATCGTGCAAGTGTGTGCACATCTTTGGCTAATTCTTTCTTGTCTTCCTCGACATGGGAAGTACTACCCATAGACAACCTGCTCAAGCATCAACAACAACATTATACTTATACGGATGATAGAGAATACTCATATCATAATCCTTGAGTGACTCCAACCAGCTCCTCTGTTTGAGATTAAGCTCTTTCTAACTAAACACATATTCAAGACTCGTGTGACCGGTGAACACATCTACTTGAACACCTTAAAGATAGTGATGCCATGTTTTCAAAGCAAACATTACAACATCCAATTCTAGATCATGGGTTGGTTAATTCCTCTCATGAACCTTAAGTTGGCTGTCTGGAGGCATAAACTATAACCTTGCCATTCTGCATTAAAACACAACCCAGTCCAAATCTGGACGTATCACAATACACCACAAAACCTTGCGTGCCTTCTGGTAAAGTCAACACTAGGGTAGTAGTCAACCTAGTTTTCAACTCCTTAAAGCTTTTCTCACAAGCTTCAGACCATTGAAATTTAACTGTCTTCTGAGTCAACTTTGTCAATGGGGATGAAATAGATTAGAACCCCTCGATGAACCTTCTATAATAACCAGCCAGTCACCTTGAAACTACTAATATCAGTTGGAGATATGGGTCTAGGCCAGTTCTACACTTCCTCAATCTTTTAAGTGTCAACTTGAATCCCATCACCAGAAACAATGTGGCCTAAGAATGCCACAGACTAAGGCCAAAATTCGCACTTGGAAAATTTAGCATACAACTCTATATCCTTGAGAGTTTGAAGAACTACAATGAGATGTCTAGCATGATCTTCTTTATTCCTTGAATAGATTAGAATGTCACCAATGAATGCGATAACAAACATGTAAAGAGATGGCTTAAACACTCTGTTCATAAGGTCCATGAACGTTGCAGAAGTATTAGTCTAACCAAATGACATGACTAGAAACTCATAATGACCATAGCGGGTCTTGAATGTTGTCTTAGGGATGTCACTTTCTCTTACTCTGAAGTGATGATAGCCAGAATTGAGGTCTATCTTACAATAACAAGTTGCACCCTGAAGTTCATCAAAAACATTATCTATTCTCAGAAATGGATGCTTATTCTCGATAGTAACCTTGTTAAACTGATGGTAATCTATACTTATTTTAAGTGAACCATCTTTCTTCCTCACAAATAAGACTGGAGTGCCCTGATGTTTAGCATAATCAACGAAACATCTTACAGTTCAGGTGTCTACGATCGTGCAATAGTATAGTAACCCAACTAAGGGTTGGGGTCGTGTCCCAAGGGAGTGGTTTTAAGAATTAATAGAAAAATAAAACTTAGTTCTAATTAGTCGTAGCTAAATAACTTAACGATTAAAAACATAGTAAATTAAAGGGGGACACAAGAGTGTCAAATATCAGTTTGGGGGTTTGTCACAAATAAGTAAAAATAGCAAGATTAACAAGAAAATCTAAGAAATGAGATGGGGATTCTTGGGATGTTACCGAAATACGGATTAATCTAGATTATTGGGTACATGCTTTCGATAGAAGATTTATAGAACAGTAGTGACTTGGCTAATCTTTATGTGGGAATAAGTTCTCTCTCGGGAAAGTTACCCCATTTCAAATGCGTTCCTCTCGCACACCCACTTGCCCCATGAAGACCAGCCTATGCCTTACCCCACTCACTCTCTCGAGCTGAGTGTTAGGATATGGGACTAGGGCTCACCCTCTCAGGCTGAGCCTCATGTCGACTCACTCCTTAGGCCATCAATCTAGTGGTCTTGGCTTCGCGACTTCTCTCTCGAGCAAGCCAAAAACACATGAGTGAACTTGTATTTGCAACGACAAATCCATTCAATTCAACCACAACTACTAGATGAAATCACCATTAAACTACATTTAATCTTTCAGCAGGGAAGACCCAACATTTATCTTAACCCATATTCGCTAAATCACACCCCAAGAATTTGGGTTTTAGGCCACATATCATGAGATAGAGATTTATACCTAAATGAGATTGCATTCAAATGGGTATGAAGATTTAAGTCTTGTTACATGCCAAGAATGAAGAATCCAAGAGACCCAAGTCCAAATCCTGGGAGATGAAACCCTCTTCTTCTTCAAGTCTTCAACACCCTCTCAAACTCAGAGCAAAAATATAAAAAAGTACTATTCTAGACTAAAAATTATAATGATTGTTCCACTCTTAAAACTACAACGCTAACTAGTATTTATAGTTTTCACAGATTTGTGCTGTAGTGGATCATTCGGCGTCGTTAGTCGGAATCGCCGATCAACTTGGCAATTTTCCCTTTGGTATAGTTCATCGCCGTCTGGCACCAGCCCTCAACATCGTCGTTCTATGGGTCATTGGGCGACAAGGTACTGCTTCACGGAACTTCTCGGTGATGCGCCGACTGCTCCCTTTTTCCGCCAACTTGATCCTTTCCTTAAGGTCTCAGCACACTGGAACAAAAGGCAAAGTAAGACCCTTCGGTGGCTCGCCAAGTGGACTCGGCGATCCTTAGGCCTTCATTCCTTCGTTCTTTCCAGCCTTTTCGTTCTTTTTTGCGACATAGTGTCCATTTTATCCTTAAAACGTCAAATACCTAAAACTTAAAGGTTTTCATCAGATATTGAGATAAAATAAGCATATGAGGACACAATTTCTATTAAAATATAGCCCTAAATGAGTCCAATTTGTGGACTCATCAACATGCCCAAATTAAACTTTTACTTGTCCTCAAGCAAACTCAAGTTCAGCCGTTCAATAAGGATGTCTCAAACAGTGCTATCAAAGACTCAATCATAAATGCACACAACAAGACTCAATTTACTTATGCAAAGATCAAATGTGTACTCAAAGATTCAAGTTGTGACTCACCAATATCAACGAATGTCATACTCATAATAGTTGCTTCAAATGCAAGCTCAAGCTCAACTATAGTGTTCAAATGACCTCACACAAAGAATGATTCCATATTGACACAATGGTTTCACAGTTTAAGGCTTCGGAATCAGATGCAACGCTCACACTAACAAAGAAGAACATAATACATAATTTCACCCATAGGGTTGCCCGTTTTTTCCAATCAACATTTGTTTCGACTCTCTCAAGATCACGAAGGTCTTAACAAGGCTTGTAATGGGGCTGAGTGCAAAGGTATGGTCATTTAGGCTCAGTGACTTTCATCCTCATGAAATGTGGTGCCCACAACACTTCCTTTCCTTTTCCTTCATCATTCTCTTTAGTGCTCATAAGTCATCCTATTATTCACTATCCATGGATTTTTTGGGAATCGCCTTTCATTTTTCCCCATTATTCCACAACTTTTCTTTTTCATTCTTTTTCTTTTTCTATTATGTCATCTTCTTTTATATGGAGGGATTCCATTTTCCTCAAAACCATGGGTAGGAGGGACTTTCTTGCACTTCTTGATTTGCCTTCTCTTTTCACCACATCCTTTGGGCTAAGTTGGCTATTCAAACTAACCACAACTTATTGAGGATTATGGGTGATGGATTAAGAAAGGTCTAGTTTTCATCAAGTTTCTTCCAAAGAAAGGTAAGGCTCAAGGGGTATTCAAGAGTGAATCACACACTCACACGGTAGGTCACAAAAAAGGTATATGTCAAATTGGTTCACGCTCGTAGAAGTTGCCTAAGATCATATCAAGAGATAGCATCACTTAGTTGACCAGACCAATGGGTCAAATTCTAGGATCTATCATGCATAGTTCACAGGTAAGCTCATCACACTTGGCATTGACACTACAAGTTAAAAAAGACTCCACACTTTTGCTAGTGTGCAATGATCATCGCAAGAGAATCCATTTGATACAAGGCTAGTCATAACGAGATGCAAAGAGTTTAAATATTGTCTATGCAACTTCATTTGGCCTCATCGTAGCCGCGCATTCATGTTCGTTCGATTGAGAGCACTGTTCAAGTCATCGGTATTGATTGGAACCGAGACTCAATTTTTTGCAAAGGAACAGCCACATTCAAGAGCATATAATGGGTGGTGAAAATGTTTGAAAAATTCAAAAAAAATTGGAAGGGTCCAAATCATTTTGCATTATGAAATAAAATAGGAGCCACAAGCTCAAACATCCACGCAAAGTAGTGTATAATAACATAATTTAAACAGAACAACCCAAATATACACAATATACAAACATCAAATAGCACACAAAGGTGGGCCTCACCCCACCATAAATAAAAAGAATTTTTCCTCAAATGCAAATAAGATTATCCAGGATTTAGAATAAAGAAAGACAAAGAGGGGGTTAAAGAGGGGATCCTGTCTAATTGGTCGCTCCATCTTTCTGGGCTTCAGTGCCCAGAGTGACCCCAGAAGGACCAGCTCTACTGGTTCCAGCAACAATTTCTAAGGAAGTTTTCACAACAGCATCTATCATAATTGCTTCCGTCTCGGTGAGGTCATCATCTGCAGCTCCCTCAGTCTTCTCAAGCATCTCTTAATCAGTTTCTACTTCTGAATCAGGATCGGCTATCTGCTTCGCTCTATCCCCATGTCCAGTGGTGGTCTGATGCATCTCAGGCACGTCTAGAATCTTCACTGTTCCGAAGACCATGGACACATCGGTGGACTTCAGGTGGTCTACATCGTTTCGCAGTTCAACAATGACAGCTTTTAAAGCCGTCACCTCCTCTGTGGACCCTTGGTTGTGCTCACACACCGCTATCCTGGCCGCTAGGGCATCAGTGGCAGTGTTCAGAGGTGTCACAACATTAGTTAGGGCAATCTGGATCATGCATGGAATAAAGGCCTCTAGAATAGCAGCCCGACGATCAACAGAATGGGCCAGTTGTCCCATCCAGAGTGGGGAAGCCTGGGTGAGTGGAATCCGGGAAACAACAACAACATTAGTGGGTCTTGAAGACCGAGCAGCAGCAAAAGAACCTGGAGTATTAGCGGGAGTAGCAATGGCACTGGTATACCTGAAGGCCCAGGGGCTGGAGAAGGCAGAGGTGCCTCTATATAAGATTATTCTGTGTTTACTAACCCCACCCATGCTGCCTTTTTCCTCTCTACTTAATCCTTAAGGTACTCGGCTTCGATCCTCCAGATATCAGTAGAGGCTGTGGGCATCACTTCCACATCCTTCTTGGCATCTCGAGGCACCCGAGCTCGTTTGCATAATTTTGTGATCAAGACTGGGAATGGAAGTGAGGTTCTTCTATGTCTTGCACGCATGAGTATCTCTGACACAATGATTGTACCCAATTTTATCTTAGTCTCCTTTATGACGCAACCCAAGAAAGCTGCCTTGGCGAGGTGAATGATCGACTCATTTTGGGACCGCAGAATTGTGCTGATGATAAAATTGAACAGGAACCTTGCGGCTATGTTTATTTCTTTATTTTTAATTAGAACTCATTCCGCCGACCACTTTGGAGTCTCATCTGAAATTAGTCGGGATAACCACTTTTTCATATCTTCCAGCTTCCTTGTTCTGATCAAGTACTGGCAGTGATCCCCAATATTCTTGGACATTACCAAGATTGCATTGATTTCCTCACTATCACATTTCACCCTCCTACCTATGACAACCACATAGTTAACTTCTTTGAAGGCTGCTGCTAGCTGCTTTTGTTGGGGTATTAGTGCAATGTATGCATTGTAGAAATCTCTTACCCAGTTTGGAATATAAGGTCCACGAGTTTTGGTGAAGATTTGGAACTTGTGGTATCTCAGACACTTCATTATCTCTGGGTGCCTGTCTAGAACCCATTCTATGGACAGACGTTTTTCCTCCAGAATTGTCCTCATCCCCTTAGCCTTTACTCGATTCATTGATTTAGGAGGAGGACCTTATACTGGAGGTGTTAATACTAATGTTTGCTCTGGAACTGGAGGTGTAGTGGTGGTAGGCTGGGGTGTCCTGGCCCTAGATGGATCAATCAGCTTCTTAGTTCGCCGCTCAACCCTCTGTGCTATTTACAGATTATCCTTATCATAACCCACTCCTTCGCTTTTAGATTGGTGTGGGTCATTTCTATAAAATCCATTACTGTTAGTGCTTGCATCTGATAATTCAAGGGTCTTCTGTTTGCCCTTGCATTTTTCAGCAGTTGTGGAAAGTTTAGCAACCTTGCTTCTAAATGTATCTGCATCCTCATTGATTGGAATCCCTTTTGTTTTACCTTGGGGTGGCCTGTTTCTTCCTGCAACTTTAGATCTAGCCATTTCTGCAAAGAATTCGGATGAAGTTAAAATAACTAAATCAAATTCGGAGCGACACAATTAAAGAAATACTCGCCGAATAGATCGGCGAGTCGCCAAGTTGCTTTGGCGAGCAAGGTTTTATCTGCCGAAGGATATAGTGTAAAAAGGTTCAGGGAAAAAAAAAAGCGTCGACCAAGGAGACTTTCGGCGAGTTGCCGAATGCTTTTGGCGATCAAACATTTCTGGCCGAAAGTTGCAGAACACTTATCATCAGTAACATGAAATTAAAGGCGAGATGGGGTCATTTGGCGAACCGCCAAGTGATTCAGTGAGCCACCTCAACACGCCGAATGGTCTAAATTTATCAGAAAGGCACAACACATGACATAGGATAAAATTACTTGCAATAAGAGTATAAATATTACAATTAAATGTAGTGTTTGGAGAACCAACCTTTTAGGTAGATTAAGTCAAGGCTGTGATGCTAGGCAGCAGGTTAGTACAGATCCAAGCACTACTAAATCAGCTACAATACTTACGAGGTGCAAAAATTCTAAAAATACTAAGTAGGTGCGATTTTGCGAAAACCGAGAGTGAGACAATCTGAAAAGGGTTGAAAGTCATGACCCGTGTCTTTATAAAAACACTCCAGATCTCACCCATTCCTACATTAGTTGAATTTTCTCCGCTACTCGGCGATCCGCAGAGAGTTTATATACATCGCCGAGTTATACAAGACCCTCAGTCAAAGTAAGGATCCAAACGATGGTTTTTGTCGGGGTCGCTGATCTAGTCGGTGATTTGCCAATTGAACTTATGCAATTCATCATGTACTTTTCACAACCTTTTCATGCCCAATCCTACAAAATCAAAACACCTTTATTTCAAAGATGACATAATTAAAGCAGTTAAGGGTTTTGGGTTTCTTCCCAAGCAGCGCCTTTGTTAATATCGTGGTACGACGCGGGTTAACACCTTAACTTCACTTTTGGGGTTAGCCAAAATATCATTTGGCAACCCCTTGCTTCGTGCCTGATAGAGATGAAGAATCACATGACACTTAAGGTTCTCGAGCAAATAACTGGATCTGGAATGAGAATCAATCATTTGATTCATTAATTTAATGTTCTCCTTCACTTCTTCCAACACCCTACCATGCTCACTTACCTTGTTGACAATGATTGATAGCATTCCCTCAACACTTTTACCCTCATTGTCCTTGGGCATTCTTCGCTCATGAGGGGGAACGATATGTCCTTCTATTTGCATTGGACTTCAATCTCCACTATCTTTTTGGCCAACTCATCCATCTGAGTCATCAGTGCGGCCAACATGAAGTCCTTCTCTACTTCTTGGTTCACTTCAGCCATTTGATCAAGCAGGTGGGCTGCTATTGTATAGAGCTGATGTGTAATATCACCTGAAATGAGTCGGTCAGCCAATGCTTTGTTTTCAGGACCAAGACTTCTGTAGAAATAGTCCAGGAGGACTATATCGGGAAGTTCATGAGTGGGGCATCGAATCAGAAGTGATTTAAACCTTGCCCATGCCTCATGAATCCGTTCACTTTCCAAATGTTTGAAAGTTAGAATACGATCCCTGAACATCATTACTTCTAATGAAGGGAACTCCATTTGCTCACGAGTACTGCTTGACATACTTATCTCCTCTGTTTCAAAACTCAAACAATAAAAACAAAACAAAGAATTAAGTTAGTAAAATAACAACTAAGAAGAACAAAAGTTTTATTAATCTAAGAATTCTAAAATAACACCACTCCCCGGCAGCGGCGCCATTTTGTTTTTTAGCGTAATCAACAACACGTCTTACAGTTCGGGTGTCTACGATCGTGCAATAATATAGTAACCCAACCAACGGTTGGGTTCGTGTCCCACGGAAGTGGTTTTGAGAATTAATAGAAAAATAAAACTTAGTTCTAACTAGTCGTACCTAATGACATTAACGATTAAAAATATTGTAAATTAAAGGGGGACACAAGAGTGTCAAATATAAATTTGGGGGTTTCACACAAATAAGTAAAAATAGCAAGATTAACAAGAAAATCTAAGAAATGAGAGGGGGATTTTTGGGATGTGACTGGAATACGGATTAATCTAGATTATTGGGTACATCCTTTCGATAGAAGATTTATAGAACAATAGTGACTAGGCTAAGCTTTATGTGGGAATAAGTTCTCTCTCGATCAACTTACCCCGTTCCAAATGTGTTCCTCTCGGACACCCACTTTCCACATGAAGACCAGCCTACGCCTTACCCCACTCACTCTCTCGAGCTGAGTGTTAGGATATGGGACTAGGGCTCACCCTCTCGGGCTGAGCCTCATGTTGACCAACTCCTTAGGCCATCAATCTAGTGGTCTTGGTTTCGCGACTTCTCTCTCGAGCAAGCCAAAAACACATGATTGAACTTGTATTTGCAACTACAAATACATTAGATTCAACCACCACTACTAGACGAAATCACCATTAAACTACATTTAATCTATCAGCAAGTAAGACCCCACAATTATCATAACCCATATTCGCTAAATCACACCCCAAGAATTGGGTTTCTAGCCACACATCAAGGGTTAGAAATTTATACCTAAATGAGCTTGCATTCAAATGGGTATTAAGATTTAAGTCTTGCTACAGGCCAAGAATGAAGAATCCAAGAGACCCAAGTCCAAATCCTTGGAGATGAAACCCTCTTCTTCTTCAAGTCTTCAAAACCCTCTCAAACTCAGAACAAAAATATCAAAAAGTACTATTCTATAGTAAAAATTATAATGATTGTTCCACTCTTAAAACTACAACTATAACTAGTATTTATAGTTTTCACAAATTTGTGCTGCAGCGGATCATTCGGCGTCGTTAGTCGGAATCGCCGATCAACTCGGCGATTTGCCCTTTGGTTTAGTTCTTCGTCGTCTTGCACCAGCTCTCAACATCGTCGTGCTCTGGGTCACTGGGCAACATCATACTACTTCGTGGAACTTTTCCGCGATGCGCCGACTACTCCCTTTTTCCACTGACTTGATCCTTTCCTTTAGGGCTCAACACACTGGAACAAAAGGCGAAGTAAGACCCTTCGGCGACTCGCAAGGTGGACTCGGCAATCCTCAGGCATTCATTTCTTCATTCTTTTCAGCCTTTTCGTTCCTTTTTTTGACGTACTGTCCATGCTCTCCTTAAAACTTCAAATACCTAAAACTTAAAGGTTTTCATCAGATATTGAGATAAAAGAAGCATTTGAGGACACAATTTCTATCAAAATATAGCCCTAAACGAGTCCAATTTGTGGACTCATCACGCCCCAATGTAAGAAACTTGGTCGAATGAAATCATTCTCGAGAAGATCTTTTAACTATTTTTTAAACTCAGGTGGAGCCATTCTATATGTCGGAATAGAGATAGGACATGTATTAGGAAGAATATCTATACCGAAGTGTATTTCTCTCTCAGGAGGGACTCCGGGAAAATCATAACTCACAACAGGAATTGACTGAATAGGTATTGTCTCAACACTAGAGTCATTAACTCAGACTAAGTGACAGATAGACCCCTTGGAAACTAACTTTCTCGCCTTAAGGTACAAAATAAAATGATCCATAGGAACTGTTGAACTACTCCTATAGTCTATGACTGGCTCATTAGGAAACTGGAACTTAAATACTCGAGTTCTACAATCAACTGAGGCATAACAAACATAAAGCCAGTCCATACCTAGAATAACATCAAAATCTACCATGTCTAACTCGACTAAGTCAGGCATGCGTCCTTGTGATTGACAGAAATTGTACAATCATGATAAACTCTGTTAGGTAGAATAGACTCACCGACTGGTGTAAAAACACGGAAGGGCTCAAGAAGTTGTTCGAGAATAATATCGAACCTCATAGCTACATAAGGAGTCACAAAAGATAGACTCACATGGATCTAGCAATGCATATATATCAAAATAAAAGACTTTGATCATAACAGTGAGAACATCTGGCGATTTCTCTTACTTTTTGCAATTGGTTATAGCATATAGACGGTTTGCTTATCTACCTATCCTTGAAGTAGCTCCTCTAGGTGTAGCCCTGTTTGGTGGAGCCACTGAAGAAGATTGGGCTCTATTACCCCCATTACCACTACATTGCCTGTTCTTAGGGCACTCTCACATGGAATGACCATTCTCACCACATTTGAAACAACCAGTGGAGCCATCACAACACACTCCTGAGTGGTTCCTATGAGACTAAGCACATGCAAGAGTCGTATTACCTATTTGTGCCACACTACCTTGAGACTGTACAGGTCTATCTCTGAAGTTCTGGGAATTTTGATTCTTGAATTCACCATTGTTCCTTGGTGCAGTGCACCAGCATATCATGGAGCAAGTCCATTTGGCATGTGTTGAAAAGAAGAACAATTTGCAATACTCTTCTACTACCAGAATTTATTTCATGTTGTCTTTGCCGCATTATTTAAGAATTTTTCTCTGTCTCTCAACTAATCTTCCTCAACCTGCTGCACAAGGATCATTAGCCTTGCTATGTCTATGTCCACTATCAACATAGCTGTCTTGCCCTTCTTGCTTGACAAGCGAGACGACCCAATCTGAAACAAACACATCCATCAGCTCTAGTCTTCTTCCATTGGTCGAACCATACCCTAGCAACACACTTTAGTTGGTATTCAACTAGTTCCACTCGCTACGCTTCAGCAACATGCATAACCTCAAAAACATTATGCAACTCTTTCACGAAGTTATCCGGATCCTCAGTGATACTTGAACCGGTGAAGTCTGGATGATTCATCCTTAAGACCTCACAGATTCTGTTTGTATCAGTCGTATCCTGACGTACCCCTCTCTATTGTTTAGCTTGGTTGGTAAACACTTTATTCAACATCGAGATAGCATCCCGGAACTCACCATTAGTGACCTTTTCTTGGGGTTGCACTTCTAGTGCATTGGGTACTCTATCGCACGAAAATAGTATGAAAGAAGTTAGATAGTTCCTAAATGTCACAGCCTCCTAATTAAAGATGTGGCGCGGTTCACACAGATAACTTAGACTTTACAAACACGGCTTCATAGATACCCTAGGACTCTTGAACTCTGTGCTCTGATACCAAGTTTGTCGCACCCCGAGCCTATACCCTGGGAGTGGCCGGCACTCAAGAACCAATGTTGGCCCCAAGCGAACTGTTGGTCTGGCTCTATACTTAGCGGGAGACTTACTCAACATAGAATAACCTCAAAGATAAACTCTTATAATAAATTCACTCAAAAAACTCACAAATTCTTTTGGAAATCGGTGTTTCCTCTCATCTTAAATGTAAAAAGATTTGCCCTTTGAAATAATTAGTTCCCATATATTATTTTAAAGAAAATGAACTCAACTCTGCTCGTCCTCAACTCAAATGATCAAGTCTTAAAACAAATTTTAAAAAGGTTTGAGAAAAACTTCTTAAAAGACTTGAAAGAACTCTCAACACCTGACTCTTAACTCTACCTTGAATTTGAATTATGAATTCAAGGTTATGATTCATGTTCTGAATGATTTCTAGATGCTTAGAAGTAGTTTACAGTAGTTAGAATCAAAGGGGAGTAAAGGTACCCTTTGAAAGAACTTAGACGGGCTAAACGAATGAGAACTGGTGCGAGCAGGCGACCCTAGACCACTGAGTGGCATAGGGCACCTGCCCTTAAACTTCAGAACCTCATCTCTGGCGCACAGCTGGTGCGGCGCGTCAATCCCATGCCCAAAAAACCCGATGAATTTTCTTTCTCGTTTTCTGACCCTAATTCTCCTAGAATCAAATAGTTTCTTCCCCAAAAATTATATTCGAATAGCCAACATAAGTACACCATAATCAACTCACAACAACCGACAAATCACTACCTTATATATCAAGAACCATCAAAATCCCAACAATCAAGATTACCAATGGAATTTCAGGAAAACTCAAGAACTCAAATATTTAAACTTTGAGAACGAAATTGTATTAAAATATCATGATTGGTGTGTGGGTGAATGAACCCAACACAATGAGAACTAACATACCTCTTAGGGATAAAATCCTTGGGGAAACAACATTCGATCCGCAAGAAAATTCGATGAACGCCTTGAATCTTCCCTCCTTTATCCTCTTTTCTTTTCTTGAACTCTTTTCTAAAACTCTAGCGTAAATTAGGATTGAGAAAACTAAACCAAATCAATTTAGACCCCTAAATATTACCATAATTCGTTTTAAACTAATGAGTTAAGGAAAAGACCAAAATACCCCTAATATTTTTGGGTAACTTTCCTTAACTGGATAGCCTGACTTCAAACGGGAATATCTCCCTCATTCGAGCTAGAAAATTTGCAAACTCGGTGGCAATGTAAAGAGGATTCCAAGACCTTTTATTGATATCTATGGGCCACCTAAATCTTCATGCACTTAAAGTTATGGTCGTTCGAAGTTGGCCCAAAACTCACAACTTAAGCATAACTTGAAATTTTTTAGATTTGGCTCTTTCCAAATTAATTCTATCTCAATTTAGCTCTTTCAAATACCGAGGTGTTACAGGTTTAGTGGCAAAAAATAATAATATTTCATCTACATTATTTTGGATCCAACCAATCATCGTTTTTGATGTACTATATTGATTCACAGATTATTCTTAATATTTCAAAAACTATGATTCTAAGGATAAAATAATAAAGTTATCAAGATTGCCACCACTTAGTCTAATTGATTTTCCTTCATTTGTGTCACATTGAGAGTACTAATTGGGCAGTTAAGTCTATTAAAAATCAAAGTAAAATGTGGAATATTGAAGAAAATCTAAAAGTTCTTGTGAACATTTTGACGCTTTGAGAATTATAAAGCATGAGACTATGGTAAAAATTAGGCCTTCAATTCCTTTAATTTTATTATTATAATAGTTTTCGAGCTGATATGATTCTGTCATGATCCAAAAATGAACGTGATGGCACTCTTCTTATCCCACCAAGACGAGTCAGCCTAAAACCCAAAAAATATGATAAATGCGGAAGTAAAATAAAAATAAAAGTTTTATACTCAACTACTAATGCCCATAATAAGAAAAATTAACTAAATCCCCAAAACTTAATTGTCATGTGTACAAGCCTCTAATGTATTACAACGAATTTGAAAGAAAAACACAAGTCTCAAATGATATTGTCACTAAAGTAGAAAAAGATCATGAATATTTATAGGAGTAAGAAGGTCCGCTGAGATGATAAATAACTACCTCACAAATCTCCACAGAAAGCCTCGGATAAGGAGAGAATACAAAGTATCATGAAGATTAGAGCTGGTAACCTGCAAAAATGTACTAGCAAGGTGTGAGTACCGAACCACACGGTACTCAGCAAATAAACTTCTTAAAACAAGCTAAGGGAATAGAATACGGGTACTCCTTTACACCCAATCGAACCTCCACAACTACAACCTGCATAAAACCAGCCCAACCTAACAGTTCACAGTTTACACAACACAGAGCTCAACAACAACACTCTAACAATTATATCCTCAACAACAAACTCAATATTCATCAATCACAAGTTCCACAAAAAGGCACTCATAGGATCAACAACACACATGACCATGTTCACCAATAATAATCATGTGCAATGCAATGTCAAGTACAGTGATGCATGTCTGACCTATTGATGCACACGCGTTGTATCACAGTCCGGGATCATGGGGGAAATATATGTCCATGCATCCATCGCATGTGTGACATGACCCTCAATAATGAAATTCATCGCGGCGCATGACACATCCCTCCAAATGGTACATCCTCTTTGATTCCTTATTCTTACTCAATTTTTCCCCGAAATGGTACATCCTCTTTAATTTCTTATTATTACTCAATTCACATATTACTTATCACAACCATGTCTCAGAACCAATGTATACGACATGTTCACATAAATAATGAGAAGATGACCATTTTCATAATAATGCATAATTCATAACTCACTCGTGATACAACATCAACAATGAGTGAATAAGCCTTTCAACCCATTCTTAGCACATCACACACCAACAATTAATCACATTTCCTTTTATTACCCCTTTTTCATCATTAGAATTATTCAATATGGACAAGTTAACCCATCACCAAGTTCCATTACTCCCAAACACATACTATAAGGAAATACATGACTCCATACACTTAACAAGGTTTTAGAAATCCACTTTCCTCAAATACTCGAACAATCACTCCGCAACTTGAGCCTTATTTTTTGCTGCGCTTCAAAATCAATACAATTTATTCACATAAATAATCACAATTATATTTCAAAACTAACAATACACATATTACTATATGGCTAACCTAGACCCAAAAACTCACCCAAACCTAAAATCAAGTTTCTAAATCTTGATGCCAATTAAGACGTCAACTCTCTCAAATTTTCAAGCCTAGGTTTAATTTGTGATTCTTCCAATATCATAATCTAATGGTATTCATATAATACAACATATCAAATATTTAAATACCTATCTCAATAAATCAAAATTGAATCATAAGATGATGATAATAAAAAGAATCAAAATTAAAGCCAGTTAACTAACCATGAGAATCAATAGCGACGGCATGAAAATAATATGCAACAACTTTCCTATTTCAATTTATTCCTTCAAACCCTTACTATATGATATTATAATTTCCTAATCATTGGCCATTAATAGGTCATGATTACCAATTAACTTTTTTCTACATGGCTAATGGCCAATTACAACCATTTATATGAGAAATTTCACTCGTTTTACACAAACAATAATAATAGTGCACTACCAACAATTGAAATAAGCATTCTAGAGGAAGGTTTCTATTTGAAAGAAAACATATTTTACCTGAAATATGAAGTGCGAGGCATTCTTCAACCTTCGTCCAAAAGAGGTAACTTTATGGTCTCTCTTTTCTTTTCTTAAATAATTACATATAAACGTGACAAGCCCTAATACTTATTTTAATCTATATGGGCCAAATAGTATAGGGTATTAAATAAAATATAGACTTAGCCCATTAGTTAAAAACTAAATAAATTATTTAAAAATTATCCGTGAATTTAATAACCTCAATTATCGAATGGATCAAAATTCTCAAACCAACTTCACCGACTGATTAAAAATTGCTAAGCCAACTATCGGGAGGAGTAAAATAATTATTTTATGAAAATTACCAAAAATGACCTTATAGGTCATTACATTATCCACCACTTAAAACCATATCCGTCCTTGAACATAAAGAAGAAGGAAGGAAGCCAACATTACTAGAAGCTCTTGAGGTATAATTTCCAGAGTTAATGTTTATCTCTCCAAGTGAGCTTAACCTTAAGACCATTACATCAAGAGCAACTACTAAAAACTTAACTTTCTAATCAAAATTTGACAGATCAACAAATTAGAAGTGATTATCAACCCACAAACCAACCCATGAACCCAATGTGAACCGAAATCAACTAGATCATAATACAACCATCATGACAAATATTTTCTCACATAAAAAAGATAACATTGTGAATCAATACTGACTACAACCATATATGGACCTGAACCTACCACCATACAATCATAATGCACAAACAATCACATATCCTATCAAAATTTGCTTCTCACAATATAGGCATTCCATGAGCTTAGGCAATAAAAATATGATATTTAGACATCAAGTACTAACCAAGGGAGGGTCAGACTTATATAGCCCAAAGAAGAATAAGATTAAGAACCCACCAACAAACGGTATACCCAGGATGCAAAACCTTTAACAACATTATCAGATAACTGTAACTATTCATGGAAGCTCTTCTATATGTTCTCATAAGCAAGGTCGTACATATAAACATGTTGTACACTTCTACTATCTTAAAGAACACTAAATTTTCCATAAACGAAATGACCAAGTCTGCCAAGAATACTAACCTATCAAAAAGACATAAGAGGATCGGTACATCTGATCTACCACTAGGGATTCACCCATTGAAGTGAAAACAAACGTGGACATAGCTAGTGAATCACACTCCAAACAACGTACAAAACATTATAGATGGTCACATAAGAATGTACGGAATCAAGGTTGAATAACACACCATACTCTTTTCATAGTGTCCATTTCAAATATTCTCATTCAGTTAACTCTATCTCTTTGATTTTTTAGCTACTCACAATTCACCACTTTGGTCCCCATTACAATCATACATGTACTCGATTTATGAAATCCCACATACTCTTCACAGTACTTCATTGGATCCAACACTCTTAATATTAATAAACATCATAACCATACCAGTCATTTACCCTAGTCTCAAACCGTCACTAGTATCGAAGTCTTCTTAGCAAGAACATTGTAGCCTCCAAAATTTCGAACAATGGTTCCTACTCTATCCATTTAAGCATTCCATGATAGATATTGGTCCCACCCAAGGCTGATAGCACTAATTACAATCTAATAGTACTTTCTCATCGAGATAAAGCTATTGAATAACGTCCGATGTCAACTCCACGCAATCTTTCACATACCAAGTTTCAACTAATATTCAAACCATCATATACCTCATACCAACACTTAAGAAATTCTTTGTCACTCCAATAATTTTGTATACTATAAGCTTATAACCTCTACTCAACATTAAATGCCTATGTAACACATCATAACAGTTTGTATCGTCCCATGAAAAAGTAGTTTCAATCCCCTCGAAATCCTCATTAACCATGCAGAATTGTAGGTCCACACCATTGAAGATCCATAAGTTACCTATCATAATTTGAACAATCTAGCTTCACATAACCACGTAAAATATTCAACACATCATTGTTTGTCACCTAAACCAAAACTCAATATTTATAAAAGTCAATGATAAACCCCTAGTAAGTTTGTATCGAACTAGTTCACATCTCCCAGACATATTTAAACACAAAGGTAAAAATTCATATAACCTTCAACTCCGAACCAGATATCTATACGAGAGATCTTATTCCTTCACCTTTCAAATAAAATAATTTCCATAATTCAAATTTCAAATACCTTAAACTCTATAGTATACCAGACTCTTATTCGTTTTTCCAACTCGCTTACCAATCTTATCATGCGACCAACAACCCATTACATTTTACCACATACTCCAGATCAAAACTTTAAGTGAAACGCTTCTTTATGTCCTTTAACAATCAAAATTAACAACCCATATCATTTAAGGGTCTTTACAAATGTTCAATATTGAATGTGATCGATCATTTCTTATAATATCAATCCATGCCTTAACAGAATCTATTACAATGAACGTAAACTTATAATGAGATACTTGAATTTTGATCCCAATTGTATAGTCCATTCTCTTTATCTATCAACATTAGCTCATATCTTTAAGATTATTTTTAATTAACGTATCTTAGCTTATCATTGATTGCCTCTCCATAGGCCTTAAAATATTCTTCATTGAAAATTCAATTGTGTTAGTTACCATATTAAAAACCACAAAAAAAACTTATCCCGCAGATTTTAACCAATATGATGAATCCATGACACTATATTACCATAACAACAGAAAAAAAAATGAAAATCACGCGTCTCTGAGCCTAATTTTAAACACCCCTAAGATACATCTTTAATCCTTGCAATCAAAATAAATATTCTTGCTCTCGCCTCCTTCAGAAAGCTACACTACCTCCCACTAATTATTTTCATTATGACTCTAGCTCCTTTAAATACTATTTGAGCGACATCCCAGCACCTCCTAAAACAATCCATGCAACCACGCTACTAACAATAGTAGCAAACCACAACTTTAGATACTCACAAGTCGTCTTTACAATACAAAAATTCGTTTAACCAACAATCCTTATCAAATCATTGCATCTCAATCACAATCCATCACAAACTCTTATTTCTGTTATGCTCAATAACCATTGTCATCATCTCCAAGTCAACCTTATCATTGACATGACGTCTTAAACTCAGTTATAACAACAAAAATCAAAGGACTAACCCAATTTTATATGCACTTTCTTACTAAAATCTTCAATAGCCTTCACACAAGTACACCCATTAGGACTTCCTTTACTCATAAGCTTGTCATTTAGATATTTATCCACTACTTTGGAACTTATGATGAAATATCCCGTACTCATTTAGAATTCTTGGGATACACTTCACAACCTAAGCACATTAATATCGTACCAACGATCCACAACTAAAATCTTTATTATAAACAATGTTTTAATTCAAGCACCCATGGTAACAAATATATTGGTTTGTTAAATATGTATGCCACAACGAATCTCAATATACGACCATGTGGTATAACTAACAACTCCTTAAAGTAATTAGTATTCACATTTAAAAATCAACGTATCCACTTTCATATGCAACTAATATCATATCGTGAAACCCCGTTAAATCCACCACTAGTAGACATCATGCCCCTCGAGAAGATTGTACTCATATCTCACACACATTTCTGCCCATTAAGTAACTACAACACACTACCAAATCCATTCGGTCTGCCATCCAAAATTATATGCATTCCTTTGCAGATCAGGTCGATAAAATGAGTAACACACTCCATGACTCTAACCAAGTAAGAATATATATCATTGTAGTAGTCATATCATTACGCTCCTTGATAAACACTTAATATATAAAATCGTAGGAGAGATTCTAACCTCAATTGGCGCAATATCATTCACTAAGCAACTCATACATGTTATGACAACTTTATTCACCATAGTTTCTAAAGTTAACGTATTCAATATCTAACCTTCCCTGTAATCATTCTTCTTCAAATTGTCGAACAACCCCAGATATTGTATATACCAGACAAATACTATTCTTGGTATTGGGTAACTAACTTGAAAAAGATAACACATTCATGAAGTCCTTAAAACCATTATTAAAACTCATCATTTGAATATTATAAAAATGCATCATCGAGCCATCACTTACTCAATTCTTTCAAATTGCAGAACATTCCTAATATGACCACACATCATTTTCATAAGTTTATAACTTCCACTTTAGTGCTAGGTCTAACATCCAAGCAATGCATAACATACCAACTGCTCACATTAGGAACTACGCACGAGTCATCACAATAAGTGAGAGTGAATGGAGAGAAGCGATAAGAATCAAATTGGATCAAGAACGCATGATAGAGATTCAGAAAGTGAATAGTTTCCTAAAAGTCACTATATCCTCTCAGAGATAAGTACATAGCTCTCTGTACCGATCATCGAGACTCTACTTTAACTAAGCTTGTATACATGTGAGATCTATGAACCTGGCTTCCGATACCATTTTGTCACGACCCAAATATAGATGTGATGGCACTCGTCTTATCCCACCAAGATAAGACGGCCTAAAACCCAAATAATATGATAAAAGAGGAAGTAAAATAAATATAGAAGTTTTATACTCAACTACTAATTTGGATAATAAGTAAACTTAACTAAATCCCCAAAATATGGTTGTCACATGTACAAGCCTCTAATGTATTATAATGGATTTGAAAGAAAAACACAAGTCTCAAATGATGTTTTCACTAAAGTAGAACAAGATCTTAAATAGGATTAAGAAGGTTCGCTGAGATGGTAAACAACTACCTCACAAATCTCCACAATAAGCCTCGGATAAGGAGAGAATAGAAAGTATCATAAAGATTTGAGCTAGTAACCTACAAAAATGTAGTAGCAAGAGGTGAGTACCAAACCACACGGTACTTAACAAGTAAACTTCTAAACACAAGCTAAGGGAATAGAATGCGGGTACTCCTTTACAGCTCAACCGAACCTCTAATGTTTGCGTAATCAAGACACAACTTCTGATGCAAGTTTCTACGATCGTACAATAGTTTAGTAATCCAACCAAGGGTTGGGATCATTCTCAAAGGAGTGGTTTTGAGAATTAATAAAAAAAATAAAATTTAGTTCTAACTAGTCGTAGCTAAATACATTAATGATTAAAAACATTAAAAATTAGAGGGGGACACAAGAGTGTCAATTAACAATGGGGGGTTTTGTCACAAGTACGTAAAAAAAACAAAATAAACAAGGATTTCTAAGTAATGAGAGGGGATCCTTGGGATGTGACAGGAATACGGGTTAAGCTAGATTATTGGGTACATGCTTTCTATAGAAGATTCATAGAATAATTGTGACTAGGCTATGCTTTAAGGGGGATAAGCTCTCTCTCTCTCTCAACTTACCCTGTTTCAAATGTGTTCCTCTCGGACACACACTTGCCGCATGAAGATCCGCCTATGCCTTAACCCACTCACTCTCTCGAGCTGAGTTTGTGGGAATGAGACTAGGATTCACTCTCTCGAGCTGAACCTCATGTCGACCCACTCCCATCGGCCATCAATTTAGTAGTTTTAGTTTTATGACCTCTCTCTCGAGCAAGCCAAAAACACATAAATAAACCTTTATTTGCCACTAAAAATTCATTAAATTCATTAAATTCATCCATCTTACCGGGGGTATAGAACCTACTACTAAGTGGATCCACTAGTCTATGCTAAATTCATTAAGGAATCATCTAAAGACTATGACCCTTTTCTACCCATGTTGGCTACACAGTTTATGGAGACTTGAATTATCTGAGCTCAAATTCGTCGCCAAATCGATGCTCAATACTACTCCCAAAATGTAACTAGCTAATATGTATAAAAACATAATTCTTTCTATGGTTTGAGATTATTACTCAAAAACTAGCTTACAAGCTCTCTTCGAAATCACTGTTTCCTCTCTAGTTTAAATGTGAAAACATTTTAGTCTTGGGAATACTTAGTTCCCATATATTCTTTTGAAGAAATGAACTTTACTTTTAATCTTACTCAACTCAATTCTCAAGTCTTTAAAACAAGTTTAAAACAATTGCAAAAGACTTTTGAAAAGACTTTAAGAACTCTCTAGACTTGGTTCTTAACTTTCCTTGAATTTGAATTATGGATTCAAGGTTTATGATCTCATGTTATGGTTGATATCTCGATTTTTATACGTACCTTAGAGTGTAGAAATTAATTACAAAACATAGGTATGATTCGAGGGAATTCAAACGGAAAGAAGTAGGAAAGGGTAGAGAACCTGACGACCTTGGCGTACTGAGTGGCACATGGCGCAAGACCCTAACCTACAGAACCTGGGTTGGGGTGCACTGAGCAGCACGGTGCCCCCGGACCAATACTACAGAAGCTGATGTGGGGAGCACCGAGTGGCGTGGCACACAACCCCTTTTCCCAGAACATTGGATGAAATTTCTTATTCATTTTTTTACCCTGATTCATCTAGATTCGATTTGTTTCTTTCCCCAAACACTTAGATTCGAATACTCAACCAAAGTATATAGGAATCTACACAAAAGCAACCATAAATCTCATCAAATCACCTCAAAAACTTCTCCAAAACTAAACAATCAAGTTTCAAATGAAACTTCAACAAAATTCGTCAATAACACATATTTTCTACCTTCAAGAATGTAAACTCGCTTATTTTAATCATGATGGGTGCGTTGGTGAATGAACTCAATTCTATATGATCTCACATACCTCATAGGAATTAACCCTTTGCAAAATCCGCAAGCAAAACTCAAGAACGCGACGAACTTTAGTTTTTTCTCTTCTTTTCTCTTCTCTCAAAACCCTAGCGTAATTTTGTGTAGCATAAACTGAACCAAATTAGTTTAGACCCCAATTAAAATACTAAAAATCAATTAAGCTAATTGGGTAGTGAAAATATCAAAATACCCCTCTAAAATTCGGGTGACTTTCCATATCGAGACAACCCGACTTCAAACGGGTATATCTCCCACATACGAGCTCGCAAATTAGCAAACTCGGTGGCTTTGAAAACATAATTCAAAGACCTTTCATTTGAAATCTTGTAGCCCGCCTAACTCATCCTGTGATAAGATTTATGGTCATTTGAAGTTGACCCAAAACTCATACTTAGCATAACTTCCAAAAAAAATCAAATTTCAATTATTTCCAAAAATGGTTTGTTTCTAATTCTAGTTCTTTCTTCGAAATTCTTTTTTTTGTTTTCTCTTATTTTTACCTTCTAAGAGGGGTGTTTTTTGTTGTTTTCCCATCCCATAACCCTAGCCCACGTCTTTTAATATCTCCCAAAAGCCTTATTCATTCAAATTTCATATGCTACGAAAAACTTCATGTGCAAGAACTCCATAGAAGGGTTTCTCAAGTTCAAGCTATAAAAAATTTAAGTCCAAAATATTTCTCCAAGAATTCCTAAAATTTAGCATGGTTTTCCATTCCATGTATGTGGAATTTCATTGATGGATATGTTTTCATCTATTGAATCTCAAATAAAACCTTATTCTTCAGTTAATCAAATTCTACAGAGCCTAGGGTTCATAAAAAAGCATGAATAACATCTTATTTCAATTTTTTCTTCGTGAATAGCCCATAAATACATGTTTGTACCTAAAATTCAATATTTTTATATCGTTATTTTCTTAAGCCCTTAAAATAGGGAAAATTGATATCTTTAAAATTGTTTTGCTTAAATTACATACTTTATTCAGGATGACAAAATTTGTTATGATAGGTTGTACCTTCAATCTTTCAGTTCCATATATATATATATATATCAATTTCAAATAAAACATTTATTATTTCAGTCTCAGATTTCAATTATTGAGTTATCCAGTATTATTAGTATAACGTAGTTTAACCGTATAATTAGTTGGGAGTATTACTTAACACCAAGAAGACATAACGGTGAAATATCACCTGTTAGTTAGGACTGAGACCTTTAGTATCAATCCTTATGTCTCAAAAATATGTGACAACTCAGATTGAGTATGTCAATTAATAATATCTCCCACAGTTCAGTCTCAGATATTTGATGACCTTGTGTTTCAGTTTACTCAGCATAGTGTTGATTAGTTACATCCTTATAAATATTACTTAGGCATTGCATTAGTTCATTTATTTTAGTTTTATATCCAGTTCAACATCTTAGATTTATCATGTGTAGCTTGTGCAATTATCATGTTTATCTCACATATTCAGTATATTCAAAGTACTAGACACATACTCATTTGCACTATATTGTCTTATAATATAAATTCATACTCTCGGTATCCAACTCGCAAATAGTACAATTGTCGTATCATTTCAACAACTGAGCTTGGTGACTCCTCATCATTCAAGGACAAGAGCTATTGTTGTTTCTTTATGTTAATTAGTTTCAGATAGTTAGAGTTAGTTGGAGGCATTTCCCAATAACTTATCTTAGTAGAGGCTTTCAGAGAATCACACGATAGTTTTAGCTTTATGATTCATTCAAATGAATTCTATTCTGAATATTAAGTGTTTTGAATTTATCTCAATATTAGCTTCCGCATAAGTTATCTTCAGTTATTATTTAGATGAATCATAGTGTTATGCCAGACCATGGGTTAGCTTAGGTCACTTGAGGTTCTAAGCACCTTGTTATGACTAGAGGATAGTCTCGAGTGGTGACAGACTGAAAGTGTGTTTGGGAAATACTTTTTCAAATTATATTTTTCTGTTAATTCATATTATAATTTTAGAAAAATAAACTTCATCAAAATGAGAAAAATAACTTATCAAATGATAATAGGAAACAATTGGAAACAAAGGAAAAAAAAAGGAGTTCTGGATCTATCTCCAAATGAAAACCGCTTAAAGCTCAAACACGAGGAATGAGGCAAAAAAGATATTTGTAACACCACAAATATTCTTAAGTCAAGACTCGAACCCTTCTTTATTGTGAACAGAATGTTTTTGGGTGATTTTCAATTTTCTTAGGTGTTAAGATCACTAGATGTAACACCTCTAGTTCAAAAAAGAACTAAAGAGAAATTTGTTTAAGTCACACATCGGTTTTCGTAAGTTTTGGGTCAACTTCAAATGACCATATCTTTTAGCACAAAAAGAGTTAGGTGGCCCGTGACCTATTAAATTAACGGTGTTCGAGTCATTTTTCCAACACCATCAAGTTTACCTCAATCAGAGCTCTGAGTAAAATGATATGACTGAGTTACTAGAGACGCTCTAACCTAGAAGCAGCTCTGCAATGGCTCCGTGTTACATAGTGAATACGGACCTCATTGTCAACTGGAGAATATCCCGACTTCTTGCTCATTTTATCTATATTTTAAGGGTATTTTAGTCTTAAAACCCCTTAGGAATTCATCTAAATTACCCTAAACGTGTAGAAAAAATAAGTTTTCATAATTAAATTCTCTCATTCATTCCTAAATTTCTACGCTAAAGAAATTCAAGAAAAGTTGGCTAGGGTTCATCTTCCAAGATTCTCCTTCATGTTTCTTCAAGAACATTGTTCTTTCAAGGTATATAAGCTTTCATAGTGGTTGGTTTGTTCTCCCTCACGCCAATCATGTGAATTTCATCCATAAAATCGTTCTTAAAGTTTATTAATTGAGATTCTTGATGAAGTTCTTGAGATTTTAGTTTCATTCTTTAATAATGGAGTATTGTTGAGTTCTTGAGGTGAGGGGTCTTGTGAATGAGTGTTATTCTTGAAGAACTTTGTGTGGGTTTCATTTAAAACGTTCTGAGTTTATGAAATTCGTGAAATTGGGCAATGTAATTGTATTGGGTATGAATTGAATCGAGTTTGGGAGAAGAAAAGAAGATTGGGCAAACATTTGCACCCAGGTCCTTATCATGAAGGCGCTTAAGATTTTCAGTATCCAGTCAATCACCCCCTCTCCGCTTCGTGGAGAGGATACATACTAGGGACTAAGTTTCCCTTTCTTGCAAAACCTCATCACACCCTTCATGGATGAGATTTTCAAATAGACCCAATCGTTAACTTCAAATTCTAGATCCCTTCTTCTCACATCGGCATAGGACTTTTGCCGACTTTGAGCCGTTCTCAACCTCTCTCTAATAAGGTAAACCTTCTCAATTGCTTCATAAACTAGCTCGGGACCCATCAAAGCAATTTCACCCACTTCAAACCAACCAACGAGAGACCTACATCTCCTACCATACAAGGCTTCAAAGGGAGTCATACCGATACTTGAGTGATAGCTATTATTGTAGGAAAACTCTATTAATGGCAAGTGGTCATCCCAATTACCCTTAAAGTCTATTACATATTCACTTAACATATCTTCCAATTTTTGGATGGTACGCTCTTCTTGCCCATCGGTTTGGGATGAAAATTCGTGCTAAGCTTAACCTTAGTGCCAAGACCTTTTTGGAATGACTTCTAAAAGGGAGAAGTAAATTGAGTACCCCGATCAGAAATAATGGACAAAGGAACCCCATGCAACTTAACCATATCTCTTATGTATAGCTTAGCATAGTCTTCCGTTGAAAAAGAAACCTTGACGGGAATAAAGTGAGTTGATTTTGTCATCCGATCTATAAGGACCCAAATAGAATCATGTTGTCTCCGGGTGCGAGGCAAACCAACAAAAAAGTCCATGTTTACATCTTCCCACTTCCAAGTGAGGATAATTATATCTTGGCACAAACCTCCCGGCCTTTGATGCTCAACCTTAACTTGTTGACAATTAGGACATTTGTCCACAAATCCCCCGATATCTTTTTTCATCCCATTACACACATAGACTTCCCGTAGATCACGGTACATCTCGGTGGCTCCCGGGTGAATAGAATACCGAGACCTATGGACTTCCTCTAGAATTTGTTCCCTCAAATCATCAACATTCAGAACACATAACCGACCTTGCTACCTAAGTACCCCATCTTCCCCTTGGGAGAAAGCTTGAACGGACTTCTTAAGTACCGCCTCTTTCAACACAACTAATATGAGATCAATACCTTGCTTAGACTTCACATCCATCACAAAGGACGATTCGGAACCATTATGGACCATGCCACCACCCTTGGTGGAATCCACTAGTTGAACACCTAATCAGGCAAATGGATGAACATCAAGAACCAACTCGTTCTTGCCATCCTCTATGTGAGCAATACTACCCATCGACAACCGGCTAAGAGCATCCGCTACCACATTAGCTTTACCGGGGTGATAAAGGACACTCATGTCATAATCCTTCAAGAGTTCTAACCAACTTCTTTGCCGAAGATTCAAGTCTTCTGACTAAACACATATTGTTAGCTCTTGTGATCAGTGAAAACATCTACATGGACCCCATACAAGTAATGCCTCCTTATTTTAAGGCAAACACAACTGCCTTACCAATTTGCATAAGCATGCATCCCAACCCAACTCTAGAGGCATCACAATACACCACAAAACCGTTTGTTCCCTCCGTTAAAGTCAACACCGGAGCGGAAGTAAGTCTATCTTTCAACTCTTGAAACTTTTATCACAAGCTTCCGACCACACACACTTAGCCTTGTTTTGAGTCAAAGTCATCAAAGGAGAAGCAATGGAAGAAAATCCCTCGACAAACCTCCTGTAAAACCGGCCAAACCCAAAAAGCTTCTAATTTCAGAAGGAGTTAGAGGTCTAGGCCAAATCTTGACCACATCCGTTTTCTTCGGATCTACCTCAATATCCTCACTCGACACAATATGACCAACGAAAGCTATGGACTGTAACCAAAATTCGCGCTTACTAAACTTTGCAAAAAGTTGTTGGTACTTAAGAACTTGCACTACAATTCTCAAATGGTCCACATGTTCATTCTCACTCTTTGAATAGATCAAACTATTATCAATAAACACAATTACGAACATATCAAGGTATTTTCTAAACACCCTATTCATCAAATCCATGAATGCCATCGGAGCATTTGTCAACCCAAACGACATAACCAAAAAGTCAAAATGACCATACAGGGTTCGAAAAGCCTTCTTTGAAATTTCATCCCCTCTAACCCTCAATTGGTGATAACTCAAACGAAGATCAATCTTACAAAAATAACTAGCCCCTTGAAGTTGGTCAAACAAATCATCGATTCTTGGAAAAGGATACTTGTTCTAAATGGTCACTTTATTCAATTGACGATAATCGATGCATATTCTAAGAGAACCATATTTATTTCTAACAAACAACACGGGAGCACCCCATGGAGAAATACTCGATCGGATGAAACCATTATCCAACAAATCCTTTAGTTTCTCTTTCAAGTCTTTTAACTCCGACGAAGCCATTCTATAAGGAGGAATAGAGATAGGTTGCGTATCCAGAAGAAGGTCAATACCAAAATCTATTTCCCGCTCGGGAGGAATACTGGGCAAATCATCAGGGAAAACTTTTGGGAACTCACTGATCACAGGAACCGTCTTAAGAGAAGGGGTTTCAGAATCAACATCCATCCCCCTTACCACTAGTAAAATCAACCTTCCAAGACCATCTTTCTATCCTTAAGGTAAGACATAAATTGACCTATAAGCATAGAATTTCCCCCTTTCTACTCTAAGATAGGCTCATTTGGAAATTGGAATCTAACCACCCGAATTCTACAATCAATAGAGCCATAAGATGCATGCAACCAATCCATACCAAGAATCACATCAAAGTCTAACATTTCAAGCTCTTCCAAGTCAACAAAAGTAACTCTATGGGATAAGGAAATGGGACATCTCCTATAAACCCTCTTAGCCACAACAGAATCACCAACATGAGTAGAGATAGAAAAAAGTTCTAATAATACTTCTAGAGGTACATCAAACCTCCTTGCCACATAGGGAGTCACAAAAGATAATGTAGCACCGAGATCTAACATGGAATAGACATCAATAAGAAAAACTTTTAACATACCGGTAACTACATATGGGGAACTTTCTTGGTCACCTCGAGTTAGGAGAGCATAGAAGCAGTTTTGCTTCGAAGCATGGGAGTTCGAACTGTTAGGAGGAGCTTGCTTGCCCTCTCTTTCTTTAGCCATGATCAACGGACAATCTCTCATTTTGTGCCCATTATTTTGACAACTAAAGTAGCTATTTGTGTCGTCTAGGCACTTACATCATGTTTCTTCCCGAACTTCGTATAAGTAGGTTTAGCCAAAGAAGAACCACCTTTATTTCCCCCTTGAGATATAGGGTTAATCACCCTATCCTTATTGAACCTAGGCAGATCATTTGAGGAACATTGACCGAAATACCTTTGCCGAAATTTAGGACAACCATGACCATCAAATTTAGCATTAGAAAAATTCCCATCACCGGTCCTAGCCTTTTTTACCTCCCTAGACTTCTCCTTGAGTTTCTTCTCTTCAATTTATTATGCATGGACCATGAGACGAGAGATGTCCATGTCACCAATAAGCATGGTAGTACGACTCTCTTTAACCACCAAATCGGATATACCCGTTAGAAACTTATTCATCCAAGCCCTAGCATCCGCAACCATAGATGGAGCATACTTAGACAATTGAGTGAACTTTAGGGCATATTCCTTCACACTCGTACTTCCTTGACATAGGTTTGTGAACTCTTGAGCCTTTGCTTCCCTCATCTCTAAGGGAAAGACCCTATCCAAAAAAAGCTAATTTAAACATTTCCCACTCTACGAGACCCACTCCTACCGGCCTTGCTACCTTTGACTGATCATACCATACTCGAGCAACCCCTTTTAATTGATAAGTAGCAAATTCCGCCTTCTCTTGTGGAGACACCCCTATAATAGCAAGTACTTTGTATACCTCGTCAACAAATTCTTGAGGGTCCTCCTCAACTTTGGAGTCATAAAATTTAGGAGATTTCATTCATATAAAACCCCTCATTATTGAAGCGGCCGAATTCAAATTAGGATTCACCGGAGCTACAACCTCTCTATTGGCTTGAGTCTTCAGAGCTTGATCAAACATTTGAAACGCCGACCTAAGCTCCACATATTTCATATTCTCTGCCAAAGGATCTATCTGAGCTTGGGGAGGAGGTCCTTGTTCCACATTGTCACCCTCCATTCTTTTAGCTTTCCTTCTGGTATTCATATCCCAAAGACACACGATAAGGTTTAGGAGAGAGACCTAAGGCATGACTTAAGAGTAATGAAGAAGCAAAATTTCCTAAACATCTTGTTCCCTCTTATTCATAAATGTGGTGCGCTTCACAATTATGAACAAGACTCTACTAGACGTGGCTTATGAAACATTATCCTAAGATCATTCTAAACCTTGCGCTCTGATTACCAAATTTTTCACGACCCAGGGGTACCCCCTAGGTGTAACATGGCGTATTGAACCCCGAAGAACTCCATACAAGCCACTTAGCTTTCATAACATAAGAATAGAATAATAAAGAGTAAAGGACATTTCAAGTCTTAAAAAACTTTTCATAAAGGAAAGTGGAAGTCTAGACTTGTTTCAATATAGTCATCTCTTACAATCTTGAATGAAATAGGGCCTAGGCCATACAACATTCCCGAAAAGGGAAAGTACATGAAAGAAACTACAACATGTGAAAAAGCCATCCTTGAACCAAGAAGACTCACCAACAAGCTCGGAAGGTACTCAAATCCAAGCTCTATCCACAAGAATGATCACCTCGAGAACCGGACCCTATACTTAGGGAAAATGTAGGAAAAGTAAGTGTTAGTACAAAAACACACTAAGTATGATAGCCATGCATAAAAATATTGAAAACATGCTAAAAGGGGAATTTCATTTGAAAGCATGTAAGTTACCAAGTTAAAACATCATCATAACATAAGAGAAAGACTTCATCAATACCCTCGACGCATACTTGTGCAATGCTTGAATAAGACCCCATAAATTTCACCGATGCTAATTAAACCACTTAGGTCATCATCATCTTTCTATGCAAGGTAGCAACATCTTTAAAGCTTTTGAACACTTACTGGATACTTCTTTAAGCCTGCGTTTGTTCATTATTAAACTTCTTGTTCATGTGGGAAATAAGCCTTAACGGACATGAGACCATGTGAGCTTTAACATAGAATCTGGTGACTCCCACACATAAAAAAGGTTGGTCTACTTGCCTAAGGTAGAACCGGTAACTCTTATCTTAGGTGGATCCACTAGCTAATATCCTACAGGGGCACGTAGTTTATGAGATGAGGAGATTTTTACTGGAAAACTGGTCTCAACTGACGTGAGGGCTTCAATCTCAAGAGATTGCTTCTAGAAACCCGGCCTCAACTTACGTGAGAGCTTCCATCTCATGTCAATATCCTTTCGGTGCTAAGCATTCATCAAACAGAATACCTATTAAGTCATAACTTGATTCGTGTCTCATAGAAGGTTATCCTTGACAATCAATCCAAAAGAATTTATTGGGATAACTCTTAGATTCATTTAGGTGAGAAAGCCTTTCAATCTTAGAATCATCATTACCTGAGAAAACCTTTCACATCATGTTAATTATGATTCCATGAGAATAACCTTTCAATAATCCCATAACAACATAATCATTGACACTTCACTCTCAAACTGTTCCTAAAATATATACATAGATTCCACAAAAATATGCATCATTCTCATACTTTACCCTTGCAAGGTTCAAAGCTCATATCAACTCAATACATTAGACATTTATATAATCATAGTTCAAGTAACCCAATCACTACATGCATAATTTCATCAACAAAGACGCACATCATAAATTACAATTGAGTAATATGGTGGTTTCATGATTTCTTGGGGATTTATCATAAA
>JAJOOD010001276.1:0-47033 GCA_029582525.1 Solanum tacnaense
ATCTGCAACATGCTCAACTGTATCAGATCCTTTGGCTACAACTTCCTCATTGTTCAATATAGCTGCAACCAAACTAGCATCTACAACATGCTCAACTGCATCAGATCCTTTGGCCACAACTTCCTCATTGTTCAATATAGCTGCAACCAAACTATCATCTGCAACATGTTCAACTGTATCAGGTCCTTCAGCCACAACTTCCTCATTGTTCAATATAGCCGCAACCAAACTAGCATCTGCAACATGCTCAACTGTATCAGATCCTTTGGCTATAACTTCCTCATTGTTCAATATAGCTGCAACCAAACTATCATCTGCAACATGTTCAACTGTAACAGGTGTAACAGGTCCTTCAGCCACAACTTCCTCATTGTTCAATACAGCCGACACCAGACTAGAATCTGCAACATGCTCAACTGTATCAGATCCTTTGGCTACAACTTCCTCATTGTTCAATATAGCTGCAACCAAACTAGCATCTACAACATGCTCAACTGTATCAGATCCTTTGGCCACAACTTCCTCATTGTTCAATATAGCTGCAACCAAACTATCATCTGCAACATGTTCAACTGTATCAGGTCCTTCAGCCACAACTTCCTCATTGTTCAATATAGCCGCAACCAAACTAGCATCTGCAACATGCTCAACTGTATCAGATCCTTTGGCTACAACTTCCTCATTGTTCAATATAGCTGCAACCAAACTAGCAACTGCAACATGGTCAACTGTATCAGGTCCTTCGGCCACAACTTCCTCATTGTTCAACATACTTGCTATTCCTTGGTTTTCACTCATACTTGAAACCAAACTAGCATCTGCAACATGTTCAACTGTATCAGGTCCTTCAGCCATATCTTCCTCATTGTTCAAAGCACTTGCTATGCCTTGGTTTTCACCCTGAGGTGCAACCCAACCAGCACTTCGGATGTGTTCAAATGGATCAGGTTCTTCAGCCAGAACATCCATATTTTTCGAAGTATTTGCTCCACTTATTGCATGTTGAACTTCAAGAGATAACTCAGGAATAAGAGTAATATCACTTGGACCACCAATGTGATTATCTGAAACATTTGACTTGTCTGAAGAAGATACAGGAGAGCGGTGTTTCAGAGTTTCAGGCCTTTTATTTGCCCTAAGAGGAACTCTTACACTCTTAGCTTTCGTGTTTAAGTTTCCTTTTGGGCTACAGACGATAGTTTCAGTTTTGGGCACTGGACTAGCAGAACTGGATTGAGTGCCAGAGTGATTATCTGAAATATTTGACTTGTCTGAAGAAGATAAAGGAGAGAGGTGTTTCAGAGTTTCAGGCTTTCTGTTTGCCCTAAGTGGAACTTTTACACTCTTAGCTTTAGTGTTTGAGTTTACTTTTGGGCTACAGATGGTAGCTTCAGTCTTGTACAGTGCAGTAGACGAATTGGAATGAGTACCATTAGGAGTCCGGACTGCCTTCACCTGCTTAACAATGAGTTTTAACATTAAAATTTGGAAGCACACTGATTCAAGAATTACAAAGATTATTACAAGTAACGTAAGATACTTTCATGAAGCTGCCAGAAAATGGCCTTGACTAAAAGAAAGTCCTCCACTTGGTAATCATTTTTTCCAGACAAAAAAATCAGCAGACTTAAATACACCTATTTTCTTTCCACTTGGTAATGATCTTATCATCATAATACTAGATGCTGTCATCACATAAATCATTTTTAATGCAAGGACATGAAAATAGATACATATAAAAAGAACACTAAACTGACCCCATCAAAGTAACCCATCTTCGGGGATGGCATGCGCAATCCTGTTGGTTTCATCATAGAGGCTGGACGAGAAACTGAGCCTTTGCTTTAAACTCTCTCTAGGTAAAGTTGTTCCCCTAATTTCGGGCTTATCTGACTTCTGATCACTTAAATGATTGTTTATATCCAAAGTTGAGGTGTCACTATCAAAAGATCTGCAGGAGCTGGTGTCAAAGCTAGTCCTTAACTTGCTTGACCTTTGGATCGCAGAAGATGATGATGATACAGAAGACCACTCACTAATAGAACTAACAGGCGATATATTTGCGTTGATCTTAGAAGACATCAGATAAGCTGAGACAGCAGAATTCCCAGATGGTAGTTTACTCTTCACCGCGGCTTTTGAAGGGGTTTTGAGTTTTGCACTTGCAGAAGGTTGAGCAATAGGTTTGCTATCAACCTTTCTCCTCGCTACAGGAATTGAAGACTTAGCTGTCTTGTCAGATGAAGTACTTCCAGAACTATCACTTGAAGATCTTGTTGCATGCATTTTCATTGCAGGTGAAGATCCCACAGAAGATGGCTTCGTCAACGTAGTAGGTTTGGGCAACACCCTACTAGTTTTATTTAAGGCAGATGCTTTTGGTGTCTGAGAGCCTCTAACAGAAGCTGCAATTTCCCATTAAACTATCTAGGTCAGAAAAAATGTTTAAGAAAGTGTTACAAACCATAAATGATTGAAGACAGCCTATTACTCATCCTTTACTCAGAAATTAATCCAAAATTTCACAAAGTCTTTTACCACTTACCTGTACTGATTTTCATGCTGTCATTATCTGTTTTGACTCGTGTGATATCCAAAGAAGCCCTTTTGGATGCAGAAACAGGTTGCAACTTTGTGTTAACTTTTGGAGGCTTTAGCGATGCTCCACTTGTCGTTCTACTGATAGACTTCATTAAACAACAGAAAGCAATGTCAGTAAAATATCAGAAGTCCCAATTCTTTTGCTAATCAATCAATACTTTAAAAGCCTACAGCTAGCAGACTCAAAAAAAGGGAAAATTGAAGATGAATGATGATATTTTCTTTAAATATAAGGAATTTCTTTTAATTGGCTATAGAAAAGAAAATATGCGAAAAACAGTATTTCTAAACCTAAGGGAAAATATGAAAATATGATGACACTGTAAGGAATATTGTTTGAGCTGGCTAATAGAAATGAAATTTCAAAGACAAATTACATGCCTGTGTGACTTGTGCCTTATCCTGGTTCAACCCTTTACCCAATCTTTGTGTTCCTGTAATTTGCTTTGGCTGACTTTTTGGTATCCCAGCTTGTGCTCCAATGATTCTTTTTGGAGAAATTTTTGGCTTCATCTGACATTAGAGAATATAGACAATAATTGTTAAGAAATATAGAAAAGTAACTAAATTTTCAGATGTCATCTCTACAAAATTAAACTTACCCTATCTTTTGAAGCAAGATCCACTTTCTTTGCAGCTGTAAAAAAGATTAATATTAGATTGGAATAACGTGCGAGAAATATGCATATCTTTATGATGATTGAAACTTCAACTCAAAAGAAATCTGACCCTATAGGAAGTAACCCTTCTCCCACTCCCACTCTCAAATGCTATTAACTTACAAGAATTAGCTCCATTATCGGTCTTTGCAGATAAATCCCCACTAGTTGGAATGGCCACCTTCTGGATTGAGGCTCTTATATCTCCAAATAACTCCGATTCAATATGCTCTAGTGTCAAATTATCACTTTCCAACGTGGAGATTGAATCAAGTGATTGTCGCACATCCTCCTCAATCATAGGTAAAGTTTGTTTATCACCTCCCTTAATCATGCAGGACAACTCATCGGCATCAAGCACACCTGAATATGATGTTAGTAAACTTGAGTTTGCAGTACAGGATTAGATAAATAAATCCCCCTTAATACGAACTATAAACAAAAGCTACCTGCATCTGTAAAGAAAGCACTATCCCAAGCTAAACTTTTGCGTAAATTGACCTTTCCTTTTCTTCTGGCCTTCTCAGGTTCCTTTGACTCATGCAGCTGAGGGAACTGCTCGTCATGGTTACCTTTACTAGCCATGTCCATTTCCTCTTGAATATTAATAGCTCCTGACAACACCAAGATTCTAGCCTCAGTCTGATTTGCTAAACAGCACAAAACGAAAATAATTCACACACAATGTACAATTTCGTGTATGCAGATGTGACTTAGTACCACTATCTGAACACAGATGAAAAAAGAAACGAATTGAAGCAGCATATGCAAAATAAAAAGTTTTTAACTCTAATAAATTGTCATAAAAACCAAGGAGGAGAGTGAAAAAGGTCCACCCTTTGAGGCTTTATCGAGAAGTTTAGCAACTCTAAATCTCCATCAGGAAGCAACAACACTAGCTATTCTTTATGTTCTTTCAGTTACAGAATTCCACATACTAGAAAAGATCCAAATAGAGTTGAACAAAGTAACATCGCGCAGGCATAATTATAGCAGGGTCAGGATATTCCCATCCTTAGTATCGGATGTAAGGGCTTCCCCTCATCCAGCTCTCTACAGGGTAATCTCCACTAGCTGCTTCATAAAAGGTCAGCATCCTTTTTCATTTATGAGTTAAATGAGCTGGTTAGGTCCATTCCCACATTAAGTGATTATAATTCAGAGACATACCAAATACAAAAAAGAAATAACACTCCATGAGCTCTTTAGCTCATGGGCCATCAATCAAATAGGATTAACAGATTACTTCTTTTCCAACAAAACTACTATCAAAAGGCTCAGAAAAGCATGTCTAAATCCCTCTTAAGTACTTCTCAGCCCCCAGCACGGGCTCAAAAGTTTAAGGAATAAACATGCATGAAGCCCAAATTAATAAACTCCAAGAAAATGTATATCAACCTCAAGCTACTTAGTCACTTTTTTCTATCAGCTGATTTGTTCCTTCAAGACATTTGAGGTGGGATGGATCAACCTGGAAACTCCTGATATTCCACACATTAATTCAAATGAAATCACATTAAACAGCCAAAGGGTGCGAGAAAACTCAATTTATTCCAGATCTTCACATACCCAGTGTAATCCCACAAGTAGTGTCAGGGGAAGGTAGAGTGTACACATACTTTACCCCTACCTAGAGAGGTTATACCCTCAAAGAAAACTACTCTTTTTATTCAATAGTTCAAACACTAAACAAAGAATCAAAAACTATAAATAAAGTAAACAAAATCCACAACTGAAGAATTGAATTCATTAAAAACCCAAAAGGGTACAAGCTAATTTCCCTTCTTTTTCCAGATCTTGTCAGAAAGACTATCTTTTTCTCTAATCCCACAGTTTCAAATCTATCCAAAACAGCTTCTATATCACCCAAATTAGGGTAAAATCTGCATACACACTAACCTCTTCATACCTCACTAGTACAATTACACTAGCTATATCATCGTTGCTGTAATTTCAAGACTAAACAAAGAAAAAAAAACAGGTTTGTAAACAAAACTAACAACTAAAATCAACAATCACCAAAAAAAAAAAATTTAAAAAATGGAATGGCAAGAACCTGAAGATGGGTATTCTTCAAGACCCCAAGAAGGGAGAGGAGAAGATGAATTTCCGATAAGATTGTCATTTTCCGATGAGAAATCAATGAGACTAAACTCATTCACTTCAAGATCCATTTTTTTCACTCTTTTCAATGAACCCCAACAGTACAAATCCAAGCTAAAATTTGATTTTGAATCTGAATTTGATTTCAAAATTGAATGGATCTTTGATGATAATAAGAGAAAAAGGATAAAGGGGTTTCTGAGAAAGAAAAAAAAAAGTGCGATGATAGAAATGGGAGCGCTACAGCCAAAGAGGGAATATTTTTTTTGAATTGCTAACAAAGCGGTTTTGTCAAAGAATTGGGGGAAATGAAAAATGAAATTTAATATTTTCACTAGCCGTTTGGACTTTGGACCTATGTAAATGTTATTACTACCATAACATCTCCGTTTCGTTTTAATTTGTCTGACCTAATTTTTTTTCTATATGTAGCGATTCTTTAATTTTAACTTTCTATATGAGATGTTTAAGATTACGAAATTAAATGGCATTTGTTGTATCTATGATATTTCTATTTTCTTAAATTTTATGTCAAATTAAAATAAGTCAAATAAATTGAAACAAAAATAATACATTTTGAAATATTGAGTTGGTTATGTGGACAATTGAAGTAAAAAAAATTGATAAAATAATTATTATTTTGTTTTTTTAAAAGTGAAAGAAGAAAGGGGAGATAGTTTAATGCACTAAGCTTCGTGTAATCACGTTGGATTAAGAAAAAGATCATACCTCAAAAAGGGTGTGATGTATGGTTTATTCTAGACTCGAATTATTTTATTCAAACTAATATTTCAAATCAATAGACTTCATTTTTCAACTATAATTATCTTGAACTCAATTTTTTATTTCACCTATCTACCTTTTATCGTTTGCAACTGTAGGCTGATGTTACTCATCTTTAATAATTATATAATTGAAACAAACTTACAACACCAAAAATGGCAAAGATATAATTTCATATCATATGTTGAATTTGTGAGATAATTTCAGCAAAAATTAAATTAAAAAAAATCCGTGAGATAATATGTGATAAAATCAAATGAGCTCAAGTTAACAAATTCAGCTTGGCTAATTAATTAACGAAGTCTATTCATGCTAATATCTTTTATTTCTTCCTCGTTTTCTTTTAATTTTTAAAAACAAGTTTTTTATAGCCACACAGAAGTATTATAATAGATTTGCAATATCGATTTTGAAAGTGTGTTGAAAGCATCATTTTAGTTTACAAGATGCCATTTATGCATGTGCACTCACTGACCCGACTAATCCAAATTTGCAAGGCCTCGCGGAGTGTCCTTAAAGGAGGAAGGCTATATGTTAGTTTGAAGTCAAGACCTCCGATTTAAGAACAGGTGATGTTGTCCAGTAGCCTTCTAGTAAAACAACATTTACAATTAGAACTAATTGAGCAACTTCCTCGATCTACCTGAATCACTTATGATCGTCATGTTTCCCAAGTTCAAATGTGAGACTTCTGTTTAAGGCAAGGCCGTCTTAATCCCTAGGTCACTAAAGTCATCGCTTGGGGATTCATATTTTTTTGGCGAAATGGTTTGATGGACCCTTATACTTGTATCAGTTTGTATTCTGAACCCTTTTACTTAATCATTTGTCAATTGAACCCTTAGACTCAATTAAAATAAGACTTTTAAGCCCCTCCAACCATGTGTGTAGCTCACTCTCCTTTACATAAATGACATGTCATATCCACGTCATATATATTAGTGCCATGTCATAATTATTTCATAAATATTTTTTAAAATTATTAATCAAAATTATTTAATAAAAGATAAAATAGTAAAAATTTAATTTATTCTTTAAAATTTTTAATTTATTCTTTAAAGTAAAACTCTACAGATTCTCCCCATTCTCACTGTTCACGGCCAACATCTACGAGAGAAGCCATCGCCGCCGCCGTCGCCACTTTTGCCGGCGAAATCGCATATACTCTCTCCCTCACCTGTCTTCATCTCCGCTGCACACCATCACCATTTCCTTTCCTCCTCCAACCTTCACAAAACCAACAACCTAAGTCACCGTACCATTAGATCTGGCGGAGAAACCTCTTCGCCGCCATGACCTAGCACCCTGACCCACCTCGTTCTCCTCTCCACTGACCAGTGTCGCCTCTCTCTCTCTCACTCTACTGTCTCCGATTCGCCGCCATCGACATAAATTGCTTCTTCAAATCCTCCATATTCGACGTAGTTCCTCCTCACCGGAATCCACGATGGTGGCTGCAAAGAAGACCATGAAGACTCACGAGAGCATCAACAACAAGCTCGCTCTTGTTATGAAGAGCAGTGAAGAGGCATTTGATTTGATGCTGTTTTGGATCCTATTCGGAAGTTGCCCGATTGTTATTAAGAAAAGTAGCTACCATTGATGAGTTTGGCAACTTTATTTATCACTTGTTGGAAGAAAGTTTTGATGATGTTTAATCTGATTTTAACAATTTTCTTGAGTTATTGTTCAATCTACTATGCTGACTTTGATCTGTTAAAAAAGAAAAAAATTAATCCAAAAATTTGCTTTTCCACCTTGCTTGGAAGACATGTTTGATTTTCTACGGTTAAGAGTTTGGATCTGTTGATGAAAACTTTCTCTCCTAAACCAAATAGTTACGTTTTTGTTAATTTTTGGGATGTTTCTATGTTGACTGAATGAATTAGGATGGGGCACTTGCTCCTTTTTAATGTATACTGACATGTATTGTGGTGCCTTTGACTATCAATAATCCATATTGGCGTTAAAAAAAAAAAAAGTTATTCACTCGCCTAAAGGAGCGTGGAGTTACACACTTTTGCCAACTCAGACATTTTAATGCCACATAAGCGTGGTCAATGGTCAGAGGGATTTGTTAAATTGTGTTTTATTGAGTCTAAGGGTTCAGTTGACAAATAGTTAAGTAAAAGGGTCCAGAATACAAACTGATACAAGTATAAGGGTTCATCAGACCATTTCGCCTATTTTTTTTAAAAGTTACTTATAAATATTATTTAATATATATATATATATATATATATATATATATATGTGCGTGTGTGTGTACTATGAGCGTTATGATTTCTACTGAGAAAATTGCATATAAAATCTAAATTTCGTAAATAACAATTTGATGAAAAAATTGATAACCAAATCACAAAGTCCCTTGAAATTAGAGTTGATTACTTTATATATATAGTAGATCGAGCTATTTTTTTCACTTCAAAATTGATTTGAACCAATGTTTTTGGTTTCTTAGTGGTAAATTGAGATCACTAGATGATGAGAATTTTAAAAAAACATGGTCTTTAACCTTGAACTTTTTTGACACATAATAGTTATTATGCTATTAGATTTATTTTTTGAATTAAAAATGCTAAGAGGAATAATACAAGTAGAAAATAATGATTTAATGAAAATACTCAATCAAATAAAAGACATGATTCTTTTTCAAATACACATATTGCTTATTGAATAATGTTAATAGTTCCTCAAACCATTGCCTCATCCGAAAGATTTTTTTAAAAACTAAAATTGATTAAATCTTATTTAAGATCAACAATGTCTCAACAGAGATTGAATGGACTAACTATATTGTGAACTGAAATGAAATTATTAAAACAAATCTATTATAAAACAGTAACTTATGATTTCGCTTCTAAAAAAGCTAGAAAAATAGATTTTAAATAAAAGTATATATAATGAAGAAAATAACATATTAGGACCTATCCCTTAAGTTTTGCTTTAAACCCCCAATCTTGTTGAGTCGGCCCTGATTTAAGAATGTAGTAAAACAACATTTACGATTAGAACCAATTGAGCAGCTTGTGTTGCTCCTCTCCATTTACCTGAATCACCTATGATCGTTGTGTTTCCCAAGTTCGAATTCGATACCTATGGTTTAATGGTAGAGGAATCTTTTCCGGTAGTCTTCTACTAAAACATCATTTATAGGTGTGTGTCGAAATTAATCCATCATTGAAAGTGAAAGAGTCCATGGGACTTAGATACAATTCATCAAGTATACTGTAAGGATTCGTTTGACCACAAATAAATGGAATAATATTTCCTGGCTAATCGTAGTCATGTACTGGAATCCACTATCTCTGAACTTTTCTACAACTTGAAGTTCCTAAACGTTCCAGTCTATTTTTCTACTTATGTAAAACATTCTAAGTAGACAAAACAGTCAGCAGTTAATTGCAGCTATGGCCACTAAGTTCACTATAAAATCCAGCAAAACACCTAATGAGGAATTCATCTTACTTCAGTTTTGAAGTCTAACGATGCTGCATACTTCCTTTTACGTTTCGAGGTACACAATGCTTTGCGCGGTGATGGTGAATACTGTAACTGATGAGTAATGTACCAAAAATACTAAATTTCCTGACTAGCTGAAAGTAGTTTCAACAACTTTCGATTGTTTCACAAATTGGACCATACTGAACTCAGGATCATAATGATGGTATAACCCAAGTTGGCGGACAAGGACGACTCAGTGATAATTCAGGATAAAAAGACTCTATACTTCCATCTTCAAGATTGTAAGCCCCTGTGTCTGTTCCACCGCCACATTCCAAAAAGTAGTTCTCTTCAAACCAATCGTCAGTAAAATAAATATGATTAGGCTTAACTCCGGTAAATTTAGTGGAATCAATGGAAGTTGCTCCATTGAGACCCAAAAAAATAGTTGAATCTCCCAAGTCGTTAATCTCTTTCAACTTACCTTCTATTGCATCTAATTCATATACTTCACATTTAAAAGTGTCCAGGCCATCTTCAATATTTGGACGCTTTCTACCAAATCGGACAACAAGTAATAGTGCATCATTTACCTCAACAAGATAGTATTGAACATCACCTTGTGAAAACAAGTCCCGATTATCGTTAAGATAAATCAAGCGCGATTCTACGCGTGGTTCAGGACCGTCTTGAACATCAATGATACCTATTTTAGCGCTCCAAGAAACAAGATAGAATCTGCTCTTGTAGTAAATCATATTGGAGACTCCACCGATTCTATAAACGATTTCAAATTCAGTCCAATTAATATCTCCAGGTCGCCAAAAAAGCCAAATGATTAACATCTGTGTTATATGCAATGACGAGTACATAATCTGATGTAAACGATGGATTGGCAGATAAAATAGCGTTTCTGATGTAACGATATTCCTTTTCTTCTTCTTCTTCCTCCTCCTCCTCTTCTTCTAAACCTAGAAAAGCACTTAAGGCAAATTGATTTGGAAGTTGAATTTGGGTACGTGAGAAAGGATTCAACAAACTGACCTCTTTTCCGTCTAATGATTGGGTGAGAAGCCATCCCATCTGATCAGATGGGAAACATTCTCGGCCTTTAGCCTCAGGGAGGTACAATCTACGCGAAACTTTACCTTTGGAAAGAGAATAAAATTCTCGATAATCGTCATCTTTATCAGGGAGCATTAGTAAAGGAAGTTGGGGATAAACCATATCAAAATTGTCCTTAGTAGAAGCTGTTCGCCATGAGGTACAAACACCGCTGAAAGCAATGAATCTTCCATCAGTTTAACATGCTTTGCAATCAGAATAAGGAGATCATGGGGCAATCCTGCCCAGTCCTCCGCCGCCGCCATAGCTCTGTAATTAGAATTCTAGGGCAAATAGCAAGTATTGTAAGAGTTGCAGCAATTTGAGGGCGTTTTATAATAACAATTTGAGGGCTTTCCTATATTAACAAGGATTTGGAATAGGCAAGTCCAATATGTTTTACTTTACCTTTTTTAAAAAAACAAAAAAAATTAGAACCACTAAAATATAGTTACTTAGGATTGACATCCAAAAATAGTTTGCAAATTTTAAGGATGTGCAAAAATTGGATCAAAAAGAAAATGTTATTGGTTTGTTATTGAATTATTGTTTTAATGATTTTATAAAAAGAATTATAGCATACTAGTTACTACATTTGCCGTATAGGCTATAGTTTTTAATTCACATTATTATCTTAGTTCTTTTATTTGTGTTATATTACTAAAGACCAAAAATCGATAAAAATATCTTATCAGTTCGTTTATTGATTTAACATGTTTAAAAATTGAAAACTGATAAATCAAACCGATAATACATAAAATTGAACGACCGATGCATATCCCTTAAAAGTAAGTGATAGTTAAAATGCTTTATTTTTGCAACAACATTAATATATATATTAGATGAATTCGAGTGAACATAACAATGCAAACAAATATATATATATACAAATGTGTTGGGTAAATATGTAGTAATCAAGCAAATAAATGTAAATATTATACTGTTTGTTCCTCGAGAAGAATATTACGAAGACATATTTGTCAAATTAATAGACAAAAATTGAGGAACTGACAAGAATATACAATACCCAACATAAATTGATAAATTGCTCAAAAGAATTTGGCAAAAGTATGGCCTAAAAACAATTGACACAAAGTAGTCAGATTGATACAGTGATAAAGTATACATTGCAAATTGATTGTTTTCAATCTCAACCAACTCAAATCTCCTCTAAATAATCTCAAATTTTAGATACTATCTCCTCTTAATATTTCAAATCTTTCGAAATATTATTCACTCAAACCGAATATTTCAAACCTTACAGTACATTGATTTTAAGATTTGAGCTTTGAACACGAAAGAAGAAGAAGGCAACCAACGAAGACATAAGGAAGAAGAAAGAAGAAGCCATTAATGGCTGAAAGGAAAAGATCAAAGAAGATGAAGAAAGCTTAATAGTTTGGACATGGTTTTAAATTAATAATTTTATCATAATTAGAAATTAGGTTAATTTAAAGTTGATATTTTGAAAAGCAATATGTATTTCTTTTAGTTGTAATTTCCCCCCATGAACATGAAAACTATTAAAATTCCCTCATCTCTTAAATATAATCTGGGCCAAATGAGATAATGGCAAGTCATAGATAAGGTATATGCATATTCTAAGACACCACATTAAGAAATTACATATCTCACGGATGCATGTCAGCTTCTCCAAAAATAGTGTATTTTTGAAGAATCCGACAGAGATGCAACATCAAAAGTGAACGAGGCCCCGCAACTTAGATTTTCAGTAGCAAAGACCAAGTAATTCAATAGTATCACATCCTTTACTACAAAAGCAAGTAACAACCAACAGAGGACATTCAATTGTAAGTGCATCTTACCTTTATTAATATGAAGAAATTCGAACTGTAACACCAATTCATCAAGTATACTGTAATGACTAGATGCCAAAATATTTTATATTTCCGGGTAAACGAATATATAGACACAAAATTCTTAGTTGAACACAAATAAATGGGACATTTCCCAGTCTATTTTTCTACTATCTAAAACATTTCTAAGTAGACAAAACAGTCAGCAGTTAATTTCAGCTATGTGCAGCAAAATTCATATTAACATAGCTAACAAGTTAACTATTTAATCCGACGGGGAAAATCCAGCAAATTAGGTAATGAAGAATTCATCTTACTTCAGTTTTGAACGCCCTTCACTGCTACTGATGCTGCATACTTCCTTTTACGTTTTGAGGTACAAGATGCTTTGCGTGGTGATGGTGAATACTGTAGGCGGTAACTGATGAGTGATGGACCAAAAATACTGAATTTCCCTGACTTGCTAAAAGCAGTTTCAGCATCGGCACGCCTCTTGAAAACAACTTTTACTTGTTTTCTCTTGTGAATAAGCTTGGTCTCAGATTCACAAAGTGGACCATACTGACTAAATATTATGTTTAGATCTGCTATGGGAGGAACTGATTCTAAATCTGAAAACTTAAGAATCAGCGTGGTTGGGGAGTATTCGGAACTTCCATCCACAAGATCAGATAGATTTTCTCTTTCTGAATTCTCAACCAACGGGCCTACTTCTTGTTTATAGTCCAAGATCGGACTCAGGCCAGGAGAAGTCTCCCATCTAGCATTAGGAAAATCCTCCTCGTTTTGGACCTCTGGTTCAAATAACACCTGATCTTCGGGGTTGCATTGAATAATCCTATCAGTCCAATACGAATCCTCAATACCTTCTACCGACAAAGTTTCAGCAGATGCTGAGTTGGATGAATTTTGTCCTATATGCTTTTCTGTCGGCTTTGAGTGGTCTGCTGACACAGTAGTTTCCGAGCAAGTTAAATTCCTATAATCACAGAACAAACTAGCTTGTGACAGCAAAATACTACTCGCATTCATGGGATCCCTGGCTGCCGAATAGAGCTTTGAGAGCATTTCTGTTGGAGAAGGGAATTCTTTTGGAATCAACTGTTCTCCTTCAGATTTCACGAGACCAAGTACTGAATCTCCAAAACCAATATTTATCGAGTTCTCATTATGCTCGCTCGTTCTTCGAGAGTTTCTGTCAATAGACTTGAGATTTCGCCTTGCAGCTTTATGAGATGGTAAAGACATCTTGTTACCACTGGTTGGTGACAATTCTTTTTTCCTTCTTTTTGCCTTTGAATTGCTAGGCATATATTCAAATGTTAAATGTCTCTTCTCAGAAGACACAGGCTTCCTCTCTCGCCCAGCTATCCCTCTAGATTTCTTCTGATCATTTGATATACGTGAACTGCTCCCATACACCAACACGGACATTGATTTTACTTTTTTACCAGGGTGCTCAGCAATCCCCGAGCAACGAGGACGCTTTGTTGAGGAAGTAGCTTGGACATTAGAATTTTCCTCCGACGCCACATCACTAGCATCTTTCTTCCCAAGCAGTGGTTCAACATCATTATCATTCTCAAGCAAATCGCTAAATTCTTCTATTACTGGGTGCTCATTATAACCATTCCAGCGATTAAAGGCCGCCAATTGAGCTTTTGCCAACATAAAAGACAATCTGTCAAGCCGGGAATGTGGAGCTGCTGCTACTGACTTGAGTGTTCTAACAAGTTCGGTAGGGTTAAATGGGGTTTGATCTGAAAAGTTGTCACCTCCAATTCTCATGTTTGATTCCGCCTGGATACCAGCCTCTGCAACAATCTGAGATTTCATTTTTGCTCGGGTTTCCTCCGGCAAACATGGGCAGGCGAGTCCCAACTCAACCTGTCTAGAGACTTCATCTAGAGCACAGTTCACTGCATGAGAAAAGTGTTCTGAGTTGCTCTGTTTCTCCATTCGAGAGAAGTACATCTTAAATGGCTTAATGCTAGATGCTTCATTCCATGCAAATGTCTGGTCACCAAAATACGCTATAAGATAGCAATTCTTTTTAAAGTATTTCATTGCGCTGTTTGATGCAGCAGAAGGGTCCAATATCTGCCCAGGCCACCAAGGATGACTTCTCACCTTACCCCATACTAAATCGGACACGTAAAACTTCCCTTCCTCTTCCATTCGGTGCTTAACCCCTCGTCTTTCTGGAACGATAGCATCAGGCCCAACATCCATACCATCATTAATGTTGACTGTTCTACCATTAGGAACAGATCCATTTGTCCCACCTGATACCTCTTGCATGTTGTCGGCTCCTTCTACTACATTCCCCCTTCGTGCAAGATGTGAAAATCCCGTCAAATCAACCACAAGCTCACCATCAAGCCGACCATACCCTGCAAACCCCATTTCACCTTCGAGATCACATGGACCCAAATCAATCTCCACACCTAAACCTTCCATTTGCACTCTTAAACCCTTAACAACATCATTACCTTCTCCAAAAACCCTAACCCCATCATCAATAACCGATTCACAAACTAAATCCATATTATTTCGATTTTCCATTAGGGTTTCATTTCCTGATTGATCATCAACACTAACAACTCTGAAGTTTTGATCCGAATTCACCGACATTGCAGAAATCCTGACATAACATATACATCATCAAAATAATGATGTAAGCACATGAATCAACAGCTATTTCAACATAGAACACATAATTTCACACATTTTGATCCGAATTCACCGACATTGCAGAAATCCTAACAAATATAAAACACATACATCATCAAAAAAACACTGTAAGCACATGAATCAACAGCTATTTCAACACAGAACACATAATTTCACACATTTTGATCCAAAATCACCGACATTGCAGAAATCCTAACAAATAGAAAACACATACATATTCAAAAAACGCTGTAAGCACATGAATCAACAGCTATTTCAACATAGAACACATAATTTCACACATACATAAAAAAAAAACGCTGTAATCACATGAATCAGCAGTTATTTCAATATAGAACACATAAATTATACACATACATCAGGAAATTTTTTTTAAAAAAAAACAAACAAACGGTAAGCACATGAATCGGCAGCAATTTCAACATAAAACACATAATTATACACATAAATCATTAAAAAAAAACGCCGTAAGCACATGAATCAGCAGCTATTTCAATATAGAACACATAATTACACAAATAAAAATCGAAAAAAAAAATTAAAAACTGTAATCACATGAATCGATAACAATTTAAAATCAAATTGAACACATGCAGGGAAGATGGATAGTATGAAAAATGTTTTACCTCTGAGCATTGATTTCTCCTCGAGAGAGAGATTTCCAGAAAAAAATATAAGTGTGAAGATATAAAGGACTGTTTGTTAAGAGTTTGAAGAATCGCTGAAGCGACACGTGTCGTTACGGCGTCGTTTTTGTATAGACATGCAAAAAGGCATGGACTTTTTGTTTCGTATATATTTTTATTTTAGTAAAAGAAAATTATGAGGAGAGCAAGATTAAATTTAGACTTAAGTATTAATTAGGCTTTGTACAGTAAAACCTCTCTAAATTAATATAAGCGAAATTATGAAATATTATTATTTTATAGAGGTATTATTTAGTAATTGATAAATTAATATTTATTAATTTAAAGAGTGTTTCAACACCAAAAAATTGTTCAGGAATAAAATCTCGAAGAATTTGAAAGAACCCACTTGTGAAAACGTCATTCATAAACTTGAAGTCATGATTAATAATCTCGATTAGCGCAATAAAATGAATGTTAATAACATATTGAATGGGTGAAAATGATACATGTTCAGAGATCCAGAGTGTAGAACAAATTGTGGATATCATTGGAAAAACAATGTTGATAAAGTTGAAGATGATGCAGTATATTTGGAAACCAGTTACACATAAAGCACTTGCATCTAGAACTCTTCACAATTTTATGGTGTAATTAAAAAAGACAACACCGAAACTTTTGGATGCAATAAGAAAAGTTAGAGATGAGCTCCAACTAATTTAAATTTTAATAAAAAACAGAACATAATAGAATTATATTTCACAAAATTTTCTTAGATATATTTGTACTTTCAAAGAATTATTAGTTTATAATATTAATGAGACCATATATTTATATAGGAGTTTTTTGAAAATATATTATTTTATTATCTTATCGAAATGAGTGATTTTTTCCATTTGCCCAAGTCGGGACCGGAGGAAATTATTATCTTAGAGAGATTGTTAATTAACCGAGTATTAATTTAGTGAGGTTTTACTGTATATTTAAAGCTTAATAATGGTGTTGTTTTACGTATGAATATGAGCCGTATTTTCTTTTTACGAGACGACTTACTTACCGTCTTTGGTAGAATATGAAAAAAATACTTACTTATCTAGAAAAAAACTGTTTAATGGTATCAAGCTACTACTAGCTTTAGCGCTAGGCATGAAAATGATTAGTGTCAGGATCAGAAATTGTTGTTAGTGCATTCCAATTAGGAAAAAAAATCATGATCACAGAAAAAAAAAATCACGTAATGATACCATAGTCATTAAATAAATCTTATTATATCGAGATAATATTGATCCAAGACATATTAGAAATAGTGATTCGAGAATATTTTTAGACCGTTATTAAATGTACTATCTTAGGTACAAATCTAATCGAGTCAATGCTTTTACGAATTGAATTTCGATTAATCCAATTACTAGGCTCAAATTTCATCCCATACATGATACACATCCCCTCTATTTTTATTTGTTTTAAAGGAAAGAATTCAGATCTCTTCTCATTTATTTGTTAGTATTTTCTTTGTTCACTTTTACTAATTTATTATATTAAAAATAAATATATTTATCAATAAAAATATTAAATATAGATAATTTATTAGACATTAAGTGTGTGTATATATATAATCAGTTAATTTAAACTATTTTTAATAGCACAAACTATATTTTATCCTTTTTCATTTCTATATTTCCCCGTGTGTTCTTCTCCCGCCAAAACTATCGTGAACCATTTTTCCCTCTCGGAGAGCTTTGTACGGTCCAATCGCCACCGCTATGACCGGAGAAATGGCGGTGAACGGGAAGATTCAACAGAAACTGAAGACGCCTATCGGTCTCGGTAAAGCACTGTCGATTTATTTCCCCGGTATCGATTTCCATGTCGGTGACCCACAATTCCTACTCGCCTCTGAGCTTGTTCGCTTCTTCTCTGCTCCTTCCGGTGAACAATTCGTTTCTCAGGTTAGCTCTCGAAGACACGCTATGATTACTTACTTTGGAGAGTTGAGTGATTTATGGTCGAAATCACATCTAAAAGTATCTTGTGTAAGTTGTGTGAGTTTCCTATATGAAATATCACATGTCCAGGTAGGAAAAAGCAACAATTGATAGTTAAGATTTGTTTTGATAAATAGTTGGTTATAATTGGCATAGTGAACTCAAACACCATGAATGAAACTCAAAAAAGATCTGGATACTTTAGGTGTGTTTTTGAGTTGTTTTGTTACAAACAATTGTTAAATGGCTGGCTGAATTTACTAGGAAATTAAGATGATTTGACTGTTGTACTCCATACACCGAGTATTTGCTTTTTGTGTAGTGTTTTTGAGTTGTTTTGTTTCAAACAATTGTGAACTGTTTTCTGCATTTGATGTTTTCATATGGTGAACTTGGACGATTGGAATCTGTATCTGCTACTGTGAATAAGGCGAAGTTCATACTAGTAGCAAAGGAAATTGCTGATTTACTGATTTTTTCCATTTAATATTTCTTCTTCTAAACTTTTTTTAGTTGCCCGATAACCATAACTAATAGTAACTGAAAATGAAGGTCAAATACTGATGTTGAATTATTAAGTATGCTTTTGGCCATAATTTCCAAATAATTTTCATTTTATTTGGAATTGATGGAGTTGGAGTTGAAAATGGAATTGTGCTTGGTTATACGTTTTGCGAAGAATATTTGGAATATTGTTCATACTTCAACTTAAATACAACTTCGAAAGTGAAAATTGAATCGGAAAGCAGGTTATAAGTTGTTTGCCAAATTTAAAATACACCAAACAACAGTTTTCAAATAAAGTGAATAATTTTTATGGAGAGACGGGTCCTAAGTCTAGGTGAATAGAGGTGGATCCACTTTTTTTTAAATTTATGGGTTCCTACAACGATTTCAAATTAATTACAATAATAACTGAATTCACAGTCATAGTACTTATAGATTTTTAGTAGATTTCTTATTGCTTATACAAGGTCAAGGCAAAAACTATTGGTTCTTGTGAAATCTTCCATTGTACTCTAAAACCACCATCGTAGGTGAAGGATGATGATGCCACATATTGCTTGTCATGTACTTTCAAAGTCCAAAAAGTTTGTGAACAAAGGACTCTTTTGCTATTTCAGAAAGTTGGTCTTCCTCTAATCTCTTATTTCTTCTTGTGGAGGGTTTTATTATACTGTTTGATGTTTCTTGTCTGAAGTATTCGAATGGAGAACGTTATCCACTGGAGTCTATATCTGACAATTATGACATAGTACAGTACTAATAGTAAAGGAAATGGCTGATTTGCTGATATTATTGTAATATTTTAGTGTTCAAGCATGATTTAATTGCTGGAAAATTATAATTCTTAGAGTTGCAAGTTACAGATTAAAGAATGATGCTGAATTATTAATCTAGGTGAAGGAGGTTGACGGCACGTTCTTATTGCCACTGGACTTTCAGCAATTCCGAAAACATTGTGAGCTCCAAGAATTTTATACAATTTTAGAGAGTAAATCTAAAGATGCTCTGTTGTGTATGAGTGCTGCATTACACAAGGTAGTACATTTACAGTTATGAAATTCAATTTTTCCACATATTTATATTATTTTATCTTAATTGTATCGTTACGTTATGTCCCTGCTGCTTGCAGATTTATTTTATGAAATTGGGGGATGAAAGTTTTGATGATTTTGTGAAGATAAATATACGTCTCCACAACTATCCTCAATCAATGATTGCATTGAAGAACCTAAAAGCTGCTTATATTGGTAAAATGATATTCAACTTTACATTTGCTCTTTATCGATCAATTAGCTTAATGCTGCTTAGATTCTTAATATGTTTTTTTTCACATGATAGATAGGCTGGTCTCTTTACGTGGTACAGTGGTAAAAGTCAGCACAGTCAAGCCTCTGGTGATGCAAATGTGTTTTGCATGTACTAAGTGCGGAACCAGTATTACTCGTGACTTTCCAGATGGAAAATTTTCACCTCCACCAGTATGTGAATTGCATGGTTGTAAATGTAGGACTTTTAATCCCATAAGGGCTACAGCTCGAATTATAGACTTTCAGAAAATAAGGTAAATTCCTTTTCCTTTGGTGTCTGTAGACTGTACTTCAACATCTTTTTATATCATACTTTTTGGGTAAAATATGTTACTAAATATTTCATTTCTATTATTCTATTCTTCTTCTCAACTCTCTGTTTTATTGTTCATTTCTTATCTTGTAAGTTATCTATGTTCTCCTAGAATTCAGGAGCTGCTGAAATCTGAACATCACGAAGAGGGACGGGTACCTCGAACTGTTGAATGTGAACTAACTGAAGATCTTGTGGATGCATGCATCCCTGGGGATATTGTGACTGTCACTGGTATTATTAGGGTGATTAACAATTACATGGATATTGGAGGAGGTAAATGATTATATAGAGAACGCGACATAGATGTGTTTGGATAGCATGAATGTCTTTCCTCCACCTATAAAAAACAAATTAAGATACTTATCCTGTTACTTGTGAGCTATTAATATTTTGAACAAATAATCTGAATGTTTTTCTCTAACAACAGTTTCATACTTATGAGTGTAGATTGCAGCATCTTACGAGCAAAATTTTCGATCCTCCTAATTTTTTCCTTCCATTCCATCTCTTGCTCGAGATGAGGATACATATATATGCTATATATGTCATGCTTGTGTGTGTATATGTAGAGAGAAGTGAGTGCATCCCTGATATAGATCTTGAGAAATGAAAGCAGACTTCGTTTAAGAGCCATAAATGTAAGTTTGTTTCTGTCTTAGTGCAGCAAAAAGTGTGTTACACCGGATTTTCTCCATTAAATTAGATTATATATGTAAACACCAAATATAGCCTTCTTTTATCGGACTGTAACATATGGTTCCCTGATTAAATTAAATATATAAGGGAGAAATTTAAGAGAAAGTTGATGAAGTGTGCTGACCGTTGTTTTTCATGCATGGGTCCTTAATTTCATTTAAAAATATAAAATTTTGAGTCACGTGCTTCAGACTAAAGCTCCTGACTGATATGAAATAAGCATCATATTCAATTATAGGCCTTAAAGCTGATGTAGACTAGTAATATCATCAACGACGGTGAATCTTGTAGCTTATTCTTACTATTGTTTGAAGTCTTTAAATATTTTAACAGTTTTGAGTCAAGTCTAAAGGCAGTATCTTCTTATTTGTTCTTATCTTTTATTTTGGATATATGTTATTAAGTACCACTGCTTTCTGCACAGAGCGGTGAGCAAACAAATGATAATGCATTGTCTGAAATTTCTAATAATGCATCAAGTATGAATGCTTCTTCTCTGTGATTGCTCCAAGTCTTGGATGGCTGACATCTAAACCTTTTAAGCTAATGTTGATCCAGTGACCATACAGAGTCTCCAGCTATCCTTCTTGTTAAATGAGCTACTCCCTCTGTTTAAAAAAGAATGACCTCCTTTCCTTTTTAGTCTGTTTAAAAAAGAATGACCTCTTTTTTTTTTTTGGTAACATTTTAATTTCAGCTTTCCACGTGGCATGTTTAAGGCCATAAGATTAAAGGAAAATTTTGTACATTTGACATAACTTTAATTTAGAACCACAAGATTCAAAAGTCTTCTTTATTTTCTTAAACTCCATGCCAAGTCAAACTAGACTATTCTTTTTGAAACGGAGGGAGTATTGTTTAGGAAAAGAAGGTTTAATGTCATAATATACTTGTCCATTACGAATGCATATTAAGTAGATCAACTTATGAGTCCTCCATGATTTGGTTGCATATAACACAGTGGAACTTTCGTTCATTCAAAATGATATATTGCTAGAGTGCCTTGTAATAAATGATATTCGAATTAGTTATGTTTGGTACCCTACTTTGAGTCAGAAATCACAGCTATATAGCCTTTGCCTGAATTGATTTCAGGGAGAGAAAAGTCATTAAACCAATCTTTCTGTTGCACTCGGGAAAAATATAGGCCAGTGACATTGATAATGTTGCAGATGGGAAAAAAATTATGCATTTGATGTGCTGCTATATACTTCAATATGTCAGATGTTAACTGTATGCGAACTTTGGTAAATGCAGGAAAGTCGAAAGGCAAGAATCAAGGACTTTATTATTTGTACCTAGAAGTAGTTTCTATTACAAACTCGAAGTCTCAGTCAACACCTGAGGGTTCACAAGATAACCCTAATGCTAGAGCTACAGAGCTATTTGATTTATACTCCTTCTCTCCAAAGGATTTGGAATTTATTGTTAAGTTTTCTGAAGAACATGGTTCTGATGTCTTTCGACAAATACTTCAATCTGTTTGCCCCTCAATCTACGGTCACGAGCTTGTTAAAGGTATAAATAATCATTGGGATGAGTTTTATCATTATTTTTCAGTAAGCTGTCATTCCTTAAATTATTGATGTGTACCCTGCTGCATGGTGATGAACAAGAGCTAACCTGCTTGCTTTAGGACATATATCAAATGGAGAGTCTTAGAAGATGAGTTGAGGTCTTTGTATCCAATCTTCTTGTTATATGTTTGGCTTTTCTTTATATCTTACTTTCGCAGCATAGAGTAAGCCTCCGGGTTAAGACTGTTTGAATGTGGACGCAGGATTAATGCCTTCTAGTTTGAATCCCATTTCATTTGGTGATGTGTGCCTTTACTGTAAAATAGATATCAACTAGATTCACATGTGTACCTGTATCTTCTTGATGCCTTTTAACACAATCACTTAATTAAAAAAAGGGTTGTACCATGTCATTTGGGATCTTTTTGGTATGTCCTAAACCAGTAGATGAAATGGCCCTGCTTGGCCAACTGCCATCATACTACAATCAACTCAAATTGTCAATATAATGGAGTGATTCATATCTGAGGGTCTTTCCCTTCTTCGGAATTACTCTCTAGTTAGGCATGCAAAGATACCCGATTTTTGTACCCTTTACTTTCTTTGTTTACTTACTTGTTGTCATCTTTTTTTTTTTCCTTTCCCACTTCTCAAGTGTTTGTGGGGTCGAGCCCCACTATTCCATCATTGACTTCAGCAATTGCTGCATGCAATTGTCAATGGTTGGCAAATTGCAATAGCAACAAATGTTGAAAAACACAACATTTACAAACTTTCGGTGGCACAACTTTGACATATTATGTATGGTGTTGAAATTTGCAAAAAGGAGCTCATTAGCTCATTTGTAAGATACATCAATTCACAGAGAAAGAAAAATATAGAGAGTTGTGAGGTTTCCATAGACTATACAAGAAAATAGTCTGTGAAGAAAAATAGAGTGTGAGCGATATTTTTAGTAAGGTGGAAAATCAAAAGAGTGTTATTCCTTTTGAGTGTGTAGTAGTCATTTTGAGTATTGTATTCGTAACTACACGGTGTAAAATTCCTTACTATAGTGATATCAGTTGCTCCTCTTGGCCCGTGATTTTTCCCTTATTTTGAAGGGTTTCCACGTAAAATTCTTGGTGTCATTATTTTCCCATTTTATTTCTATCATTTGACCATATATATTTTTGTGTTAGTCCGCGTTTTCCCAACAAACTGGTATCAAAGCCAAGGTTTTATCTAAGTATGCTCTGTGGTTGCAGCACAGTCTGAACTTCCACATCATAAAGATTTGCTTTGGTTTGCAATAACTATAATTTTTTGGGGGAAACGATGGAAGCCAACACAAGTAGAATGGTTACTTTAAATGGTGTTAATTATGTCATTTGGAAGGGGAAAATGGAAGATTTGCTTTATGTCAAGAATTTTTATCAACCAGTCTTTACAACTGTAAAGCCTGATAATAAAACAGATGAAGAGTGGAATCTGTTGCATAGACAGATTTGTGGATTCATTAGGCAATGGGTTGACGATAATGTGTTGAACCATATTTCTGGGGAGACACATGCTAGAACCTTACGGGAGCATCTTGAAAGTTTGTATGCTCGGAACACTGGCAACAATAAAATGTTCTTAATAAAACAGATGTTGAGTTTAAAGTATCATGATAGTTCTCCGATGACAGACCATCTGAATAATTTTCAGTGGATCATGAACCAGTTATCTGCTATGGGCATTAAATTTGATGAACAAATTCAAGGCTTGCTTCTACTTGGTTCCCTACCAGACTCTTGGGAAACATTTAGACCTTCATTATCAAATTCTGCTCCGGATGGTGTGATCTCAATGGATTCCGCCAAGAGTAGTGTCTTGAACGAAGAGATGAGAAGAAAATTTCAAGGTTCTTTTTCGTCGGATATCTTGATAACTGGCTCCATGGGGAGAAACAAAACTCGTGGTTCTCAGAATAGAGAACAAAATAGGAGCAAATCCAGAGGCAGACTTAAGGATATTTAGTGCTATCATTGTGGCATGAAAGGGCACACAAAGAAGTTCTGCAGGAAGTTGAAGAGGGAGAACAAAAATAAAGAGGAAACTAAAGAAGATGGCAATGAAAATTGCCTAGCCACCGTCACCACCAAAGATCTTATTACCGTCCTTGATGCGGATATGATAAATATTGCTTGTGATGAGTCAAGCGCCGCATCTCACGTGACATCAAGGAAGGATTTTTTCTCGTCCTATACTCTTGGTGATTTTGGAACCTTGAGTATGGGTAATAAGACTGTTTTTAGGGTGGTTGGTATTGGTACAATTTGTTTGGAAACTAGTGTTGGAACTAAACTATTTTTAAACAATGTGAAACATGCTCTTGATGTTCGTCTGCACCTGATTTCTGTTGGTGTTTTGGATGATGAAGGATATGTTAGTACCAACGGTGATGGAAAATGGAAACTCATTAAGGGTTCCTTGGTTGTGGCTCGTGGTAACAAACGTCGTGGTCTATACTGGACTACGGCCTCTGCTTGTGTTGATATGGTAAATGCGGTTGAGAGCGATAACTCTTCAACGTTATGGCACAAGAGGCTTAGCCACATCAGCGAGAAAGGACTTAATGTTCTAGCCAAGAAGAAATTATTGTCAAATTTCGAAAGTGCTAAATTAGAAAAGTGTGAGCACTGCTTGGCTGGTAAACAAAATAGAGTTTCCTTTAAGTCCTACTCTCCTTCAAGAAAGACAGAGTTGCTTGAATTGGTGCACTCTGATTTATGTGGTCCAATGAAGACAAGGACATTGGGTGGTGCAATCTACTTTGTCACTTTTATTGACGACTGCTCGAGAAAACTTTGGGTCTATGTCTTGAAGACTAAAGACCAAGTGTTAGGTGTCTTCAAGTAGTTCTAGGATAGTCCTCGATTCGTACAGTTCTAGGTTTGGCTGCTAGTCTTAATTTAGAGATTGAGCAGATGGATGTGAAGACGGCTTTCCTTCACGGTGACCTAGAAGAAGAGATTTATATGGAACAACCTGAGGGCTTCAAAGTATATGGTAAAGAAAATTTTGTGTGCACAAGAGAAGCAATTGATATCACTATAGTAAGGAATTTTACACCGTGTAGTCACGAATACAATACTCAAAGTGACTACTACACACTCAAAAGGAATAACACTCTTTTGATTTTCTACCTTACTAAAAATATCACTCACACTCTATTTTTCTTCACAAACTATTTTCTTATATAGTCTATGGAAACCTCACAACTCTCTATATTTTTCTTTCTTTGTGAATTGGTGTATCTTACAAATGAGTTAATGAGCTCTTTTTATAGAAGAAATTTGCAGACCATACATAATATGTCAAAGTTGTGCCACCGAAAGTTTGTAAATGTTGTGTTTTTCAACATTTGCTGCTATTGCAATTTGCCAACCATTGACAATTGCATGCAACAATTGTTGAAGTCAATGATGGAATAGTGGGGCTGGACCCCACAAATCTCTCCCTCCAGTCCCATTCACTGGAAGGAGGTATCTTTATATTCTTTAGAGAGAGCTCATACCCACAAGTTCTTTGCATAACCCGAATAGAATATATGCAGGATTTTCACTTGTGTGGATCTTTTTGACGTGAAATGATTCACTCTCCACTTCCTCACGAATCCAATGATATTTGACGTCAATGTGTTTTGTTCTTGCATGGTACATGGAGTTCTTGCTCAAGTCTATTGCACTCTGACTGTCACAATAGACAACATACTCCATATGTTGCAATCCAAGTTCTTGAAGAAATCGCTTTAGCCATATCATCTCCTTGCCGGCTTCAGTAGCCGCAATATACTCAGCTTCAGTTGTAGATAGTGCAACACACTTCTGCAACTTCAACTGCCATGATATAGCTCCCCTTGAAAAAGTAGATAAATATCCAGTAATGGATTTCCTATTATCAAGGTCACCTGCCATATCAGCATTTGTATAACCTTTCAAGATTGGATCTGATGCTCCAAAACACAAACATTCATCGGAGCTTCCTCTAAGATACCTGAGTATCCACTTCACAGCTTCCCAATGCTCTTTTCCCGGATTGTCGAGAAATCTGCTGACAACACCAACTGCGTGAGCAATATCAGGTCTAGTGCATACCATTGCATACATTAGACTTTCGACGACAGAGGAATATGGAACTTTGGCCATGCTCTCCTTTTCCTCCCTAACTGTAGGACACATCTTCTTGCTCAACTTCATATGACCAGCAAAAGGTGTACTAACATGCTTAGCATTCTTCATATTGAAGCGCTCTAGTACACGTTCAATGTACTTCTTCTGTGACAAATAAATCTTCCTTTCATCTCTAAGACGAGTAATTCTCATGCCTAAAATTTGCTTGGCATGACCCAAGTTTTTCATAGAAAAAGCTTACACAACTCTTTCTTCAACTCGTCAATCTTGGAAGTATTCTTGCCCACAATTAACATATCATCCACATACAACAAAAGGATGATAAAATCATCGTCAATTTTTTTTTGTACAAATACACAATGATCTAATGAAGTCTTCTTATAGCCTTGCTCCCCCATAACAGATTCAAACTTCTTGTACCACTGTCTAGGAACTTGCTTTAGGCCATATAGACTCTTTCTGAGTTTGCACACAAAATTTTCTTTACCATATACTTTGAAGCCCTCAGGTTGTTCCATATAAATCTCTTCTTCTAGGTCACCGTGAAGGAAAGCCGTCTTCACATCCATCTGCTCAATCTCTAAATTAAGACTAGCAGCCAAACCTAGAACTGTACGAATCGAGGACATTTTCACAACAGTGTTTGCCTGGGTTGTTTATGTATCTTGAAACTCTTGCCACACTTCTTCATATGTTAATTATTGGTATGTGATTCATGGAAAAAAGACACACATACAATTGAAGCACTATCACATTTCTTCCTTTGTTATGTTTACATTGTGTTTGGTGGAATTTGTTTTGTTTCCATGAGTTGTTTGAAGTGGTCATGCTACAGGTACATAGATAACTTGATCCTCTTTCCTCTTTTTCCTTGTTCCTCTTCTTTGTGTAGCGGGAATTACATTAGCTTTATTTGGTGGTGTACGGAAGCATTCCATGGATCAGAATAAGGTTCCTGTGAGAGGAGATATCCACATAATAATTGTCGGTATGTGGCTATCTACCTTGTCTTCTTTTGGTCCTGCTGGAAATAAATTTGGGAAAGCGGTTTAGCTTATAAGTTAGCATTTTTCTCAAGCTAAAATATCTATTAAGAAGTCAAGTTTATCCGTTTATCTGAATATGTCACATAATTGTACAAGCTAACTTGATTAGAGCTGGTTTCTACGTTATTAGGTGATCCTGGATTGGGTAAAAGTCAACTACTTCAAGCGGCAGCTTCCATTTCTCCCCGTGGCATATATATTTGTGGTAATGCAACAACTAATGCTGGCCTTACTGTTGCTGTTGTCAAGGATCCTTTGACCGGTGACTATGCATTTGAAGCAGGTAATGGTCTCTTTTTCTTTTAGTGAGGGAATACTATGATTTGGAAATCCACCAATCAAGTGTATCTTTTTGCAGAAGGTTATATTTAAAGCAATGTATTTTTAAAGAGAAAACATAGGGTAACTAAAATGAATACTTGGGGTACCACTGTTTTATGAGAATCCTTATTTATTTATTTCCTGAAGGAGGGTGTGTCTAGTAAAAAGAAGTTGAACTTAGTATAGTTCCTTGTAATCAAACAGGTGTTATTATATTGGTTACCACTTTGTATGGTTGATAATGTCCTTTCTCACCTTCCGGATTGAGGAAAAATCAGGAATTACCTGTAAATTTGTCTAGCTATGCTATTTAGAAATTTGTTTTAAGAGAAATTACCGCTTCAGTCATTGCTTATAGTGATCATCTTGGTCCCAAAATGCTTAATTATACTGTTTTTGTTGCTTTTTGGCATGGTTAGGTGCTATGGTTCTTGCAGATCGTGGATTATGTTGCATTGACGAGTTTGACAAAATGTCTGCTGAACATCAGGTCTTTTTAGTTAAACGGATTTATACTGTCAACTGGTACTTCACACTTAGGATCAGGACATAATTATTTTTCCATGACTTTAGGCCTTATTGGAGGCTATGGAACAACAGTGCGTCTCTGTTGCAAAGGCAGGACTTGTTGCAAGTTTGTCAGCGCGAACATCTGTTTTAGCAGCAGCAAACCCTGTTGGTGGCCACTACAAGTATTATGAAAAACTTACATATTTTTTATTTGAATGTTATGGATGATTGGTTGAGTGATAATTGATGCCTTTAGATCCACTTTTTTGGTTATGTAAGCAAAGAAAGCAGCCAAGCACTAGATAATGCTGGACATTACAGAAGAGGGTGTATCCTCTCATACAACAAGTCATGCTATCCTCCTTATATACATTTCTTAGGTTACACTAGAGAGCTACCAAACACGAACACTTATGTTTTAACATATGTAATTGAGCAGTAACATATCTGCAGTGTTATCAAAAAGCAAAAGGCACAAAAAAGCTTTAAGGTCCGCTGGGGCTTTAAGCGCAAAAACAATACAAATACATGTTTAGTCCAAAACTAATAATTATAAGCATGAATGACAAATAGATGAACAAAGAAATTGAATTTTTGTACGATAAAGTAAAATATAAGTTGTTTAATGTTGCCTCTTCAGAAGAGAACATGCCTTAGAACCTTTATGACGACCCTAAAGCACTCATTAAGCGAGGGTAAGTGCTCAACACGTTTTGAGCCTCACTTTTGGGCTTAAGGAGCTGTAGGATAGACTGGTGGTTAGATGTGTAAATCACAGAAGAAAGAGAAGAAAGAACAAAAAAGAGGAGAAAGAAGAAAGGAGAAAAATCTATCTCATATAATTATGTAAACTTAGATGATGGGGTTACTTGCATTACATATTTGTCTTTTAAAAGCTATTAATCTGTGGTGGTAATGTGTGAAAAAATTCTTGCAGCCGTGCAAAAACTGTGAACGAGAACTTGAAGATGAATGGTGCTTTGCTTTCACGATTTGATTTGGTGTTCATATTACTTGACAAACCAGATGAAGTGCTGGACAAGCGACTCTCTGAGCATATTATGTCAGTAAGTGTCCTCACTCCTTTCTGCAAACGTTCGTTTTAGTTGGAAAATTGATCAACTTGGTAAGAAATATCCAACTGTCAACATCGCTCCTCGAATCCTTGTTTACTATATGGAGACAATTATTGTTGCAGTAAATAATTCTTTTCTGACACCATTAGATATATGTAATCGATTTCTTTTACATTTTCTGCTTGACCAGTATGAAACACTATCCAAATTCACTCGTTCAATGGAAATAGCTTGTTGATGCTATCCTTGAGTTATTTGTGGTAAGATTAGGTGAATCATTGAAAAAAAAAAAGATTAGGTGATCATTGACCAACATAAACAATCCTGTCACTTACCCTGCTACTTTTAGCATCATTTTCTTTAGCTTCTTCAAGGAAAAGGTCCTTTTTCTTTCATGCATATCGACACGCAATACAACTTGATTGAAATTTATCAGTTGATGCAGTTATATGGTTATCATTTAGCGTTTATTCATGTGAAAAGTTGCATGATTTAAAGCTTTTCCTTGTCAGCTTCATGCAAAGAGTGTAGAGCAGCCACCAGTCGCAAAACGGTTATGTACAGGTTTGCCCTTTGCCAACCATTATCTCAGCGGGAAATATTTTTATACAAATTGCTCATAATTTTTCTTTGCAGCCTCGCTGGATGTTAGAGAAATTGACATGAATACAAAGCAGGGTTCTTTAGTTGCAAGGCTGAGACTTGACCCTAAGAAAGACAGTGGTTTTGTTCCATTGCCTGCCCCTCTTCTGCGTAAATACATTGCTTATGCAAGAACTTATATATTTCCTAGGTTGTCAAATGTGCTTTGTCTTGTGTTTGAAATTTTTTGCTACTCTTTAAAATGTTTATTTATCTTCTTGTCATTTGGTGCTAGGATGACAAAACCAGCAGCAGAAATCTTGCAGAAGTTTTACTTGAAGTTGAGGGATCATAATACATCCGGTGATGGTACACCAATAACGGCAAGGCAATTAGAGAGCTTGGTAAGGTTGGCAGGAGCTCGAGCTAGAGTAGATCTAAGAGAAGAGATAACTGAGCAAGATGCTCTGGTAAATTGATTCTCTCCGTAGTTGCTCATTTCTAATACAGTTTGTAAACAATCTTTCCAAAATCATCAAGACCTGCTATAATCTTGATCATCGAATTGCTCTATTACGATGCCCTCAAATCATGTATTCTCAATTTTCAGGATGTTGTGGAAATAATGAAAGAATCATTATACGATAAGTATGTTGACGAACATGGATTTGTGGATTTTGGACGGAGTGGGGGAATGAGTCAGCAGAAAGAAGCAAAACGGTTTTTGAGTGCCTTGCATAAGCAATCAGAATTGCAGCAAAAGGATTGCTTTTCAATTTCTGTAAGCCATCTTTCTCATCATTGTATATTTTATGGCAAAAGTACAAATGCAAGAACGAGAAAAATCCCTATAACAGTATTTATTTTTCAGGAAATATATAGTCTGGCAGATCGGATTTCATTAATGGTTCCAGATATCGACACATTCGTGGATAATCTTAATAGTGTTGGTTATTTACTAAAGAAGGGTCCCAAGACATATCAGGTATTGTGATGTCTAGTTTTTATATTTACAAGATAATCAATTTGCACTGAGAATCAAGATTATACTGTTAAGAGTTTCTTCTTTGGCCTTACTTCCTAAATGTGCACGTTATAATATACCTTTTATATCGTCATCCTCCAACCAATCACTGAACCTCAATTCTCTCGACATTACTAATGTGAAAATATAACTCTTTTATGTCAAATTTTGGGTTTCCACCATCATGCTTCAAGTGACATCTTGAATCATTTTCATGCAGGTGCTATCTTCATCTTATTCACAAACATCAAGGTCAAGAGGATAGTCGAACAACACTAAGGCCACAACTAAATCATGTATCATTCTGTTTGTTTTCCAGAAAGTCGTGCCATTTTGGCTTCTTAATGTGTTTGTAATATGTTCTTTTCATGTAAATAGTTTTAACTACGTGACCTTTTAGGTGATTCTGAAGAAATCAATACATGTATATCGAGAGCAAATATTGAGTATTTTGTTAACTCCTATACATTCATGAATAAAACCAGTGGTTCTTTTACCATGCTGTGACGAAAGAGCTAGAAAGTACAGCATTATGTAACCCATTAATTGATGTATACACCTTATGAACTTTGGTAAAACAAAAAAGTATAATTGCTATTGATCATCATACATAGAATACAGAGTGTGGTTATATCAGGGCTTCATTACATTAAATTCCTGCCTTCCAACTATACTAGAATCGAGTAGAAAGCTGTATCAGATTATATTTCAACTGTATAACACAACAAACTTTCAAATCTATATATTCAAGTATAATATCTATGTTTTCATCTTCAATTATTCGGATTTGTATTCATCGTCGATTACTGAATCAAGGCGCCACTCACTTCCATAATAGGAGTTGGGCAATCCCAACCAGAACTTGAATGCTTCAGCTGCTCGTTTGCGTTCCTTTCTCCTGTCCTGTCTAGCTCTCGACGCATGCTTACTAGTAAACATCCTTGAATGCATCTCGACATAGATCCTAGTAAACTTGGTCTTATTTGGTGGTATCCCGTGTTGCTCCATGCAAGCAACGATCTCCAAAGCTTTCTTGAAGAAAGCCGCCCTGACACATATATCTGCCAAAGTATCCAACAGTCCTTCATCAGGTTCCAATGGCGGGACGCCTGAAGAAGGAATAGACTCCTCTCCATTTCCCATTCCGCACCTCTGTTTTATCTCATTCCAAAGCAAGAGTGCTTCTCCCGGCTTCCTAGCCAAAGCAATTCCATTTGCAAGACTGCCATAAGTGGCCACGTTTGGGTAGAATCCATTTTCTTTCATCCTCTCGATCACACTCTTTGCTTCCTCAACCTTTCCCAGCTTAGAGTATGCATCTACCAACATATTCCAAGCCACCAAATCAACCTTCACTCGAGGGTCTTTAAGCATCTCGTCAAACACCTTGTTAGCTAGCTTAGCCTGACCAGACGAGGCAAAAGCTTTCATCAAAGTGGTGTAACTTACTTTGGTCGGAGCAATACCTCTCGCTCTCATCTCGTTGAAGTAAGAAAGAGCTCCTGCACAGTCATCTACCAATATACATCCATCAATGATTGTGTTATAAGAAACCACATCAGGCTCTATTCCAGTAACAATCATCTCTTTAATCAGCTCTTCTGCCATGTCAATATGCAGCTGTTGGCAATATCCTTTGATCAAAACATTGTAAGTTACTCTATTAGCAGGGACACCAATCCTGACCATCTCGGCCAGCACCTCCCGTGCCCTATCCATTAAGCCTTGCTTCACAAACGCAGAAATAACCGTCGTGTAAGTGACATGGTCTGGATGGCTCTCACTATCTCCTAGATGTCTCATTGCCTCTAACATCCTCACCATATCTGTAATACGGCCAGCATTCATATAACCTTTCATTAAAGTCGTATACATCCTAGAATTCGGTTCAAACACTCTAGACAACTCCGGTGGCTCATTATCTCTCCAATTAACAGAATTCGGGAGCAACTTGTCAAACACATCACTATCATTCAAACACACCTCTTCCACATTACCCTCTCTTAGCATCTTACACAAATCCCTCCTCCCTTCCCTCATTGCCTGAACAACTTTTTCAGCAGTAACCAAATCACCAAAACCAACATAAGCAGCAACAAGAGACTGAAATGTTGACATACACAATGGAATTCCTTTCTCAAGTATCCTTTCCAATACGAAAACAAGCAAATCCTTCCTATCACCTCTTGCACAAAGCTTAATCATCACATTATAACTCAAAACATCAGGCTCACAATCAAACTCACTCATTTCATTAAACAACTCCAAGAATCTATTTTTATCACCAAGATTAGCACAAGCATTCAACACAGCATTATACGCGGCTGTATCAGGCCGCGAATGCTTAACCAAATCAAGATTAGACAGCCTACGAATCCTTTTAGTAACAGCACGAAAAAGACCCAAACTCTCAATTGGACCATCATCACCAGAGGATGCAAGACGACTAACAACAGAACTCCAAGCTTTAACATGAGGTAAATAACCAGATTTCAACATTGACTTAATAATAGAAGCAGCATAAAGAACATGTCCACCTTTAGCTGCAGCACTAGCAAGAAGTCCAAGGGAATTCGCGTCGAGGCGGTGGAGCTGCCGTTCATGGCGGAGTCGTTGGATGATTGACTGAGCACGGCGGAGGCTGATAGTGGAGTTTTGGTAAGATAATTGAGAAACTAAACGGCTAAGACAAGTGGGGTTTGGGAGTTGTTGATCAAGATTCTTGGTGTAGTATAACCAAGCTTCATCAGTCTTCCTTTGCTGCAAAAGGGTCAAAAGGGTATTGTCAGGGGAAGCTGAAAATGAGTTCTTGGAGGTGATTAAGGAAGTGGGGTTGGAGGGATTGGAAGTGGGGTGAGGTTGAAATGAGCTATTGGTAGCTTTACAAGTGAGGGTTGAAGAGGAGAAGGAATTAAAGATGAGATTTTGGGTGAAGGGAAATGGTGAAGTTGAGGAAGGGGGTGAAAGGGGGGTGGGGGGTAGTAGAGTTGTCATGAATTCTTGAACATTTGGGGAAGAAGAGAAAGGAGAGGGAGAAGTTGTTTCAAATTGAGGAAATGGTGATAAGGTGTTTATTTTTGGGGTTGAGGGGTTTTGGGTGGAGAAGGGATGAACTACGTAATGGGGTTTAGTTGGTGGTTCTTGTACTTTCACTCTTTTCTTGATTTTTTTTTTGGGGGTGGGGTGGGGGTGGGGTGGGGAGGGGGGGTGATTGGACACAACACAATCGAGTATCATAACACTTCAATCGTCTCATACAAAATAATCATCTAGACACATTCAAAAATTATTATGTCAAATTAGTATTTAGATGTCCACGAGACATAGTAAAGATGAATTGAAGGATTTAATTGTAGTTGAAATCAAATTGAGATTTTGCTGGTGGCTCTTGTACTTACACTCTTCTTCTTGATTTTTTTTTTTTTGAGGGGGCGGGGACGGACACAACACAACTGAGTATGCATATTTAGACACTTCATTTTGTCTCTTATATAGCAGTTGAACACTACAACATATAAAATAATTATTTAGACACATTCAAAAATATTGTGTCAAGTTAGTATCAGATATCCATGAGACATAGTGAAGATGGGTTGAAGTGTTTGATTGTCCGTTGAGAGATTAAGTTGAGGTGTTTAAATATACACGATCAAAGTTAAAGTGTTTATTTGTTGGTTAAAGTCTAATTTGAGGTGTTTTTTTTTTTTTTTATGGAAAAAATTTAAAAAAATATCTAGAAGAATGGGATATTTTCACATCTTTTTGTTCTTTTTGGAGTGTGGATGGAAGGTGCCATCTACTTGGAGCATGTCTAGATTAAGACATTTTTTGGATTATTAAGATGGACTAATTGAGTGTGTGGTTGATATCAGAACTCATTTGTTTAATTAAATAATTATAAATAGCTTAGATGTTTCAAGTGCTGAAATAATTAAAATATGCATGGTGGGTAAATGTTACTTGTCCCTAATTACTTGTCCCCTTTTAAATTGACACACCTATTAAGAAAACAAGTATTGACGTAGTGAACTTATCATTTTCAAGAAGTTCTACCTTTTTCAAAGTAATTAACTGAGGGTATAATAGGTAAAAAAAAATTGTTCTTTCTTGATTTGTCAAAATAAACAAGTAATTAGGAACAACTAAAAAGGAAAACATGGACAAATAATTAAGGACAGAGAGAGTATTTCCTTTTGGGAGCCTTTTTTTTTTGTGGGGTGTGTGTGTGGGGTTGGGGTGGGGGTGGGGGAGTAAGGGATATTTTCTTCCTCTTGTTTGACAATCATTTATTGGGTGGTTCTTGTACACTCCCCTCAAACCCCAGGGAAGATTATATTTATTTTTTTTGTTCTTTTTGGAGTGTTGGTGAATAGTACTTCCAATTTGAAGTATGTCTAGATTAAGACACTTTTTGGACTATTAAGAGATTTGAGTAAATGAGAGTGTTGGCTAACATGATAAATATGAAAAGTGATTTCTTTTTTATAAAAAAAAAAACTAAAAAGGAAAATAAGATACGTGAATTAAAATGTAAGGAGTATATCTCTCTAGTTCTATACGTTTTGAAAATCATAGCAAGCTACACTTGTATAGGATTGAAATGTTATGAGTATATCATTCTAGTTTTACACATTTTGAAACCCATAGCAAACTACACTTGTATAATGTATAGGATCGAAATATGTGATGTAAAAGTACCCTTCATCTCATTTTATGTGAAAGATATTTGAGTGACCGAAGTTTAAGAAGTTAAAAAATTTTTGACATGTAAGTCAAATATTGCATATGCAAAATATCAAAAGTATCCGTATTGCATCTCAATAGTAGACTACTTTTCTGGTTCTGAATTTGGCCTTCAAAGACCAAAAGTACATTTTCTTGTACTCCAACAAATTGCAATAAATCTTGCAATTTCAAGATCTTTATAGTGATAGCACATCGAAAAAGATCTTTCGATCAAAACAGGGATACAAAGACCGGACATATAAAGATAAATCAGACAAGAAAAGTGTCAAACTCCGCGTGGATAGTCAGAAATTGACAATATCTAAAGTCGAGATCAGCAGGAACATCTATCTACGCGAGCTCAAAACAGGCATTTCCGACCAAGTTTGTAAGCTCAAGAAAGAAATGAAACAAAAAAGAAGGAACATAATAAGAAAGTTTCATCTTTCTATCAAACTGACCTTAAAAGAAATATATGTGTCCACAATTGTTTCCTGTACACATAGTTTACCAACAAAGCTTTAACCCCCTTCCCCCAAAGAACTTTTCACTGTATAATTCTCCTTCAAGAACTGGACTATCTACTTATAATTTTTATACTAATAACTAATAAACCATTGATGTCTGCACAACCACCAAGTTTAGTCAGGCCAGCAGCAGTAATCAGCTCTCCTTCAACTCCACAAACCACCTGCTGCCACGATCTTCTAATCCACCACCTACTCTGAACTATACTATTCACAAGCTATGTACCTGATTGATCAAGCCAGGGAACCTATGAAAGATGGAATGAGCCTTGTCCTTCCATTATGGCATATAACAGCTTTTCCTTCATTTTCTCCTGCAAAAGTTAACGGGAAAAAGGAGTTATTTCTTTTGTCAAATAATAAAGAAAAGATATCTCACACAAGGGAGTGAAAGAGAAAGGAGCTGACTTTTGAAGAGTAAGGTGGTAGCTTGAGATAATTGGCACATGTCATCACACTAGGTAGGTCAGCGTCGACCCAAACACTGCAACTCTGCGACAAACCAAAACAGTAGACGTTAGAGCAGGAAGTAACATAATAATGCGAACATCTTTTTGTTTCATCTATTAAGCACTCAGGAAATCTACTGGAAGTACCTTCCGAACGATTGTTAACTTTGGGCTAAGAGATGCCAGACCCCCTGGAGGCAGTCTAGGTGCACCAGTCACAAACTGCAGGAATGCTCTCTGTTGCTTGCTGTCAAATTCCTTCATAATTTCAAGTAACTACAGATTTGCAGCAAGTCAATTGTCATTAGTAGCAATTGGTTCCATTAAAGAATAAAAATCTAAGAAGATAGGACTGTACGAACATTTAAAACTGGAGGACTGTTGGCAGTGTACCCATGGTCAAACTTGATGTGATCCAGAAGCTCATTGGACTGCCCAAAACAACAAAAATCGGTTTTAAAAAAAAAAAACAGGAGATCGATCTTTAAGTAATACCCATCAGCTGCTCAGAAAACACAACTTACGTTCCAGAATCCACACTCTCCACACAATAGTCTCTCTAATTCATCTTCAGTGAAAACCTGAAGATGTCTGATGGGGAAAACCTGAGGAATCAACAACATTGAAGATGAAAACTATTGGTTTTAGAAAAGGTTAAGACAGAACAAATGAGTAACCTGCGAACCGCGTTTAGAATTCCTACTAAATCTTATGGCAGTATAAACTGATTATTTGATTTGATGAAGTACCTCCAAAATTCTGCCATTTTTATAAGAAGAAATAACAGTGGTATAGTATTTCAAATACAGATGGAAGTTACATATTGGGGATCACCACATGATGAATTTGACTGTGTTGTTAGTGTTCATGTACCAGATGAAAATTATCTCAAATGACCTGCAAATCTTAAGGCGTGATAAAAACCTACATGGCCTCTCCTATAAATTTCTGGAATTACTTCTTCCAGGGAGTATTCTCTTGCATCCAATTGTCAATTGAATAGTAAGTAGATCAGACAGAAATAGAAGTTGATCATAAACTGAAACTTATGCAAACTATAGTTGAAGAACTATTACTTCAATAGTTTATACTAAAAGGTAGACTGATGGAGATGGACCTGATCAAAGCCCGACTTGAATGCTCCAATTTGTCTTGAAATTCCAGAATTTAGAGTAGCATCCACAACGAGTAAAACATATTCCTCCAAGTTAGAGGAGTCAACCTAGAAACAAGTCATCAACTTCAATGATTAGCCTGTTAGAATCTCAAAAAATATCAGGCATCAACTTGTAGAGTGCTAACCGTTTTTGCATCAGATGCAGAATTAAGGACATAATCTGGATAGCCAGGAAGAGTATAGTCAAGACAAAGATCACCAATTTTTGTATTCCGGAAATTAAGTTCTAGGTCTAACGATGATTTTCCCTCAGGATGTGATTCCAGATGTCTTTTTCTTTCAACAAGAGCCTGAAATTCTAGGAGAACTCCACCAAGTTCAGGGTCAAATGACGGGATGTCATACACAGTGAGTTCCTACAAAAAGAAGAGAACATAAGGAGAACTCATGAACTAGAACTAACAAGGATGTCTACTAAAGCATGGAGCATACCTTCCCAAGAAGAAGCTTGTAAAATGCTCTGGATAACCGAAGATCTAGAACCCTGCCATCTTGAAGAGACTTCGCAACTATCTGGCCCAGAAGCACAAACTTTTTCAGCACTTCAGAGAACTCTAGGCCATTTAATGAATGGGGTGAAGGTGACCATGGGCGGGGGAACAGACCAAAAGGAGAGAAAATAATTCCAGATTCCTCCTCTACAATCACGCTGCCATGAGCCATGTGATCACCTCTCCACATCGCTAGCCCAATCTTCTGGAACTCATGACTGACCAAGGTAAAAAATTCTAGCGTCGGACCAAGACCAGTACCAACCTCATCATTATATTCCACCTCAATGACAACCTTCTGATTGGCATGAAGGTCCATCATCTGCCTAGCAGAATCCAAAATTCTACTTCGATGAACTAATAATTTTTTCCGGCGTAAAACACTACTGTTTTGGTGCCTACCACTCATGCCTGCAGCCGTATTATGAGACGATGATTCAGGCTGAATTGGCTGTCGACCAAATGCAGCAAGGCGGAAATACTTGCATCTTGCTTCGAAACCAAACAAAAAGGGGCATGAATTAACCAATTGTTCACACCAAGGTGGCAAACCACCTATGGAAACAGAAAAGGGATTCCTCATTTGCAGTTCTATTTTCTCTGTCAATTTAGTGCTTGCAAATTCATTCTGAGGAAGATCAGAATTTGTGACCTTAATATCACCAAAATTGGTAGTCTTTCCTTCAGCAAAAGCATGTAGTTTTGTTCGAGACCCAAGATGAAAACTGAACCTGTTTAAACCTTCCAAGCTTCTAAGAAGAAATAAGATATCATAAGTTGGACTTGATTTCTCAAGATCAACCATTTCAGAACCGAACATGCTAGAGAAAGATGGGGTGTACTGCCACCATGCTGTAGGTTTCTCAGATGGAGTAGAATGTACAGCATGTTTGCAACTCTGAGGACATCCTGGTTTATGTCTCACAAATCTTCTGTAGGTCACCCTGTGTACTTGACTCCATATGCTTGAATTAGTAGTGATGTCATTCTCTGCTTTAATCTGCTGCAGGAGTACAGTTTGATATAGGGTCAACTTGTGGTTCCACTTCTGTCCCTCCAGGTAGAATATCAATTTAGGTGCAACATTTTCATCATCACAACATCCAGTACACTCCAAACTTGTACTACTATCATCTTCAGATGAATTCAATCTTCCTTTCTTCAAAGACTCCTACAAGGCATCCGCGCAAACATAACATCAGGGATATGACAGAATTCAGAGGATCAGGTTGATTTGAGACAGTCAATTAAGATTCTGTAGCTATTCAAAGCATAATACAAAATCACTTAAAAGATATAACAATGTCACCCATCGCAAAGCAAGAATCGAGGACATACTCAAAAATACATAAGATATAACTTGTTAAAACTGTTAGCGAAGGAAAAGACTTACTGCATTAACATCTGAAATATCCATTGGAACACTCTTTGTTTGTTCTACGTCCACAGTTTCCACTGCAGCAAATAATTGCAAGTTATTCTTCACAACCTGAAAGAGAACCACAGGAATTTTGGATGAGGAAGCTCATTGCCACTAAATAGAAAGTCTAAACATAACAGATTGAGGAACAACAAGTACAAAAAAGGAAAAAAATGATAAACCAACCTGCGTTTCATGGGAATCTGTGGAAGTGGTGTCCGATTCCATGGGTCCTGGATTTTTACCTTGAGACGTGCTTACATCTTGTGATACACGAGATGGTGACTCTTCCTCCAAATCCAGAGTGGGTGGATTCAACTTTTCACTTTTCTTTCTACTCACTTTTGGCCACAGGTATCCCTCAATTGTTTCCAACAGCGAAAAGGGATCTACATTCACAACACTCTCCGGATAATCAACAAGTGATGACTCCCCCTCTCCCTTCACAAACTGGACCTTCAGACAAGGATATGGAGTACAATGCCCATATGGGATTGTAGCATATGAGTTTCGTAGCTTAGATGCATGACTGATGACTGGGAAGTTTTCAACAGAGCAAAGTGCACTATGCAATCTCCTTATCAAAGCTAGAAAAGTGGAGTTCTCCACAAGCGGGCCAGAGTTATCCAAAAGTAATCTACCAAACAGCTCAAATCTATTTTCTATAATATACAGCTGATTTACTGAGACATCACCATCTACCTTTTTTCCCAAGTATTGGCCATTGGAGAGGTAATTTACTAGAGACTTCACAACTCCACTCTCAATGAACTCGAACGTAGAAATGGCATTATTCCCATTTAACTCTGACATAATTTGATGCAAAACAGGGTAAAAGTCTTCTTTCTCTTGAGAAGGAGCAATGCTGCTACTAAATTTGTGAACCAGATCAGTTAACTGAGAAGAAAGAGTCTTGAGCTTCTGAAGAACATCGGTTATTCCTAATCTGGGGTTCATTGAGTCTGTTGCAAAGTAATTGGTCTTGATATGCCTAGCAAGACTTTGGACAGTCTCTTTCTCTATCTTGCAAGTCCTTGATTCTGGTCCTGTTGGAGACTGAACAGCATCAGAAGCAAAACAAAGACAATTTACTGCAGTAGGTGGTACTGATCCTTGGCCGGCTTCATCTGATGCTTGAACACCATTGGTTGAAAACAGAGACTGCGAACATTTTTCCGGGGAAAGAAGTGCATCAACAGCAAAAAGAACACCTTCCTTAACAAATGAGTCCAAGAAAATATGAGAGAGCTTCTCTAGTAGCTTATCAACAATTTGAAGGGCTAGAATCAGAACATGAGGATCTTTGCGAGTAAAAACTCCTGCTAAGAAGCTGTAAGATACAGAGAAGTCAATTTAGACTAATAGAAGAAGATACTAAATTTTTGCTTAAAACATGGAAGAAGCAAAAGCATCTCACCTTGAAATGTTAGTATCTTGAAGAAATTCAAGCCTGTCAGATTTGCTGAAATAAACCAACTTATTGATGACAGAGAGACAGCCAAACCATGCATTTAAATTCATGCCAGAATTGACCACCTGTTTAACGATTAAAAAAGTGTCAGGGGAAGCTAGAGCAAGCTAATTTATATACCACAAATAAGTATAACCACCTGGATCAGCACAGGAAGTAAATGAAACCCAAATTTCTCCAGAAGATCCGGATGGTTGATGAGGAAATCTTCCTTGTCTTCGGCTAGCTTGATATTCTGCTCTCTGGATATGGGAGGAAGAAGTTCATTTAACAACTTGAGAACTTCATCTACCTGAGGACAAAGACAATACAACTCTTTTCCTTCAGCAGTCATCACATGTACAGTCATACCATCTAACAAGATATGAGCCAAGGTACTGCCATTTCATAAATTAAAGGGGTGTCAACAAAGCTATACCAAAGGAAATTACTTATATTGCAAGTAGGGGTGTCAAAAAAGAGCCCAATTATAGGTAACCCGCCCAAAATTTTAAGAATTGGGCTCAAGATAATTTGAAATGGGTTCAATCTCAACTCATTCAAGTCTTAACCCATTTTAAGAGAATCCTCAATTGAGACCAATTTAATCTCCAATTTCAACCTATTTTAAGACTCTTTATTTGCATTGATGTAATGTAATGTATGTTCCTATATATTGAAGGTATGAATTACTATCTATTTTATATCTTTTAAGATTTATCTATCCATTTGTAACTTCTTTTTTTTAAATTTATCCTGAGTTCAAATTCAAATTGTGGTCATAAAACTTAAATAATGATATATTAAAATTATTGAGATTAATCGGGTCAAATTGGGTGGGTCAAGACCCAACCCGTGTTTAAGCCCATTTGAGCCCAAAGTAAACTTGGGCGGGCTAGGACCCAATCCAATTTCATTTCAACCCATTTTAATATCTCCAATTTCAACTCAACTCGCCCATTTGAGACCCCTCATTGTTTGAAAGGGGGTAAAATGATGAACTGTTGATGATCCTACCACTGTAGGCTAACTGTTTGTTTAGATGATTAGATGCATGATTTACAACATTTTATATGGAAAAATCTAGATAACTCCTTTTCATTTGAGATGATTTTTCTTTTTCAGTTTTCAGCCACCTTTCAACCATCTCTTTCCTATTTCCCTCTCTGAAAGTCTTACAACTAAAAGGTAAGAAAAGCTACTTCATTCATTAAGCATAGGAGTGAAGGAGGAAATAAGAGATCTTTAGAAGGGAAGGACCTTGATTCATACTTCTGTGGAATAGCCTCGTATTTTAGATGTCTTTTGGTTCACCCATGAGGTTCCTCTTTGAGTAGAGGATTCTCTACTTTTGCTATACCTCTTGTTATATGGGATCTTCCCCAGTATCGATGAAATTATAATTACTTATAAGCAAATCAAGACTTGCACATCAAATTTATGGTGGTATTCCTCTACTCCATAATTCCAAGTCAAGACTTGCACATCAAATTTATGGCGGTATTCCTCTACACTCCCTTCTAATTCATACTCCTACTATTCTTCCTTCTCTTTCAAATGAAGAAATGGTTCTCTTAACCCTTAATCTTACTGTAGATCTTAGCTGCCACAAACTTGGTTATCAATGCGGTTGGTCCAGATCATTTACACTTGAATAATAATAAGTTTTCATCATGATTGCACCATACTTCCATATTCTATCTATTCCAACGAGAACACCATGTAGCTCCTCTAATAGCAATCCATGAGTTCCATACTAAAACTGAATGAAGCAAAGACAGATCACTTATTTTCCACAGAAAAAAAGAAGACCTAAATATCATTCAAGAAATACAGCATGACCTCATTGGTCCCTCTTTTTCCAACTCGTGACAAGTAAAACTCAAGCAAGTGCATGTACACAAGTCAATAAAGAAAGCACAAAGTTCGTGCTCTACTAAACTAATATTACTTTGGTATCTTTCCTCAAACTACCAGGCAACAGAGAACTATCTGTCAAATGAAACCCCATTTGTTGGAAAATTTTACTTTGTATAGGTAAACTACATTTTTGAAAAAATTAAAATATGTATATGATATTAACTTCTCGACACAAGGAATATCTCCAAAGCAATTGCCAGGGGGATTCGAGGTTTATATGAGGTCCCAAGTTAGAGCCCCATTAGCACCACTTAAATGCCTTTTCTTGACCCATTGCTGAAAATCCTAAGGCAGACTTAATTCTCTAAATTTGGGTCTCTCCTTTTTCAAACATGCACTATTCTATGGAGCTTAAGCCATCAGTTCTTATGATGGGGACCAAAATGTTTGAGAAAGATATCAATGCGTGATTGCATTTATATTATTTGGCAAAACGAGACAGACAGCAGCAATTTTGAGAAGCTTATGTACAATTTTCATCTCGAGACTTCTCACTCCACTTTAATCTCTTTTTTATTTTTTGGGGTCAATTTATGCCCACAAAGGTAGGGTTAAGGTCTGTGTTACAATTTTACCCTCCCCAAACCCCACTTGTGAGGTTATACTAAGTATATTATTATTGTTGGGGTCAATTCTATGCTACAACTCCCTTATCATATATAGCTGCGAAATAGTTTCATCTAAACAAACATCACAATCAACAATTAAAAGAATAAGGGAACTTTATAAAGCACCTGATTATAATGCCCATCAACCATCAGAGTAGAAGGCACCCCATGTGAGAAGTCATGAGTGGATAAAATGTCCTTTAATATGTGGCTGATGTTAAGTTCAAAGAGAGTCTTGACAGCAACAATAGAGCCAGCAGCCAGTTTGACAAGTAACCCAATTAAACCCTAACATGAAGGGAAAAAATTACATATAAACCAAGACACTGAAGAATGTAGATTAGGGATATTCATATCTGATGTCAGCAACTAAAATACACTTCAAGATCTTACAACATAAACTGATTGGCTAACTGTTGTTCTTCCATTCAACTCTATGAGATGTGTGACTTGCTGAACCAGCATGTGGTTACACAGTTGGTCCAGCATCTCTGAAGAATGGCATGCCTGCTCGACTATTCTAATCAAACAAGTTGCTACGCTCTCAACAAGCTGAAAGATAAAGAAACCATTTCAATGTTATAACAGTGTAACACTGAATAATTAAGAGGGGATCAGTCCAGGAACAACTTTCCACAAATTATACCTGTCTATCCTCATATAGAAGAAGATTGCACAAAACGGGAACCGCCTCCATTAAAGGTGGAGGACATCCGGAGGGAAGCTTTTTACAAATATTTACGATAGTTAAGAGTGCCTTCCTCTGCAACAGATAAAAGAAACAAACAGAAGAAAATAAACATTTCAACCTCAATATCATCAGTTTATCTATAGCAGATTGTTAATGTTATTGCTTTACCTGCTCACTTGTCGAAAAGAAATCAATGTAACGTAAAATGGCCATTACAGCCCCAGATTGCAAACACACTATAGGTTGCTCCCGCGAGATTTTCTCTAGTGCTTGCAGACACTAAGTTGAAGAGGGAAAAAATCAATCACAGGATAACTCAAAAAATAAAAAATAAAATCGCAGGAGAACATCTAAAAAGCCTTCTACTCTTTAATTTAACACACAAAAAAAAATGAATTATTGATAAACAATTTCATCATACCTGTTCAGCCACATCCAAAAACTCAATGGCCCTTAGTCTTTGGCAAAGGGCAGGAACTGCGTCATGATTGACAAGGGAGGCCGAAGAACGAGGATGAACTTCACATAAATAAGTCATTGCCCTGATTGCTAATAGCATTATTTCAGGATTGCTCTCATATCTAGCCAATCTTACAAGAACGGGAGAAAATAAATCTGCCATTACGTTCGACATCGAACTATCAGGAGAAAACGATAACAAATCACATAGCTCCGTAAGAGCAGCCAACAGTGCTGATTCTTCAGATTCTTTGCTCAAACTTTCCAAAACTCCATTGAATTTGCTCTGATTGCCCATTAATTGCCGCCTGTAATAGTCCCTATAAGTATTATCAGATTCACAAGATCCATAAGCAGAGTCCTTTTCACCTTCACTTGACCCTGAAGTGGATGATGATGATGACGACGATGTGTCTATATCACCATGGTGACTTTCGTGTATGGAACTCATTGTAGTAGGAATCACTGAGTTGGAAGTACTAGGCCTGAAATCTGTTGAGCTACAGGGTCGCTTATCGGCAGGCAGTTCATCAACATTTTCAGTCCTTTTCTGCCCCCGGTTTCCCATGAAACAACACCAAGCCAGTTCTATATGTTTTCCTGTCAATATTATAAGCACTTCACTCTTAACAGCCTATTTATCATTCTCAAATGCACCAAAACATAAGCAGATTGAATTTTCGTTCATCTAAACAAAATTTAGGATCAAAACACTCGAACAAGCAAAATGGATATACTAGTTGCATAAAGCAGACTACAACTATTTCAGATTGAAGCTTAGTTGACTGATTGAGAATTATATCAGCCAACTTCTCCTGGTATAAATAGCACAACTTTATTACACAATCCACTCACTGATTGATCCATGGAAACAAAATCTTGGAATTCTCAAGTAATGGGATCCATATATGCAACAACATACCTAGTGTAGTCGCACGAAATGGAGTTTCGGGGGAGTAAAGAGTATGCAGACACTTGGCTCAGCAAAAAACAGACCAAAGCAATCCAGAAAAAGAAGTAATGGATGTAAAATCCTAACAAACCATGTTGAACAGTAACTACAACAACCAAATAATACCATAATAGAACTACAGTAACAAAAATCGAAGGACAAAAAACTAGTCACAACAAATTAACTAGCGACAAGGAGAGCCTCCAAAGCAAAGTCATCATAGTGTTATGTGTTTGAGAATGTTTGATCATTTGGTAAAACAAACACACAAAACAAGCTTACAACACTATAAAAACACTAAAATTAGCAACCAAATACATTGTTTCAACCAAAAAGAATGAAAAACAAAACAACCCCAGAAAAACTCCCAACTGATTTAAGCATAATATATACATGCATAGTTTAGCCTCCAATGTTAAGTCGTCATAGTGTAATATGTTTGATCATCCAGTAAAACAAACAAACAATGCAAGCTTATAGCACTACAAAAACACTAAAATTAGCAAACAAATACATTGTTTCAACCACAAAGAATGAAAACAAAGGAACCCCAGAAAAACTACTAAGTGATTTAAGCATAATATACCTACATAGTTTAGCCTCCAAAGTAAAGTCATCATAGTGTAACATATTTGATCATATAGTAAAACAAACAAACAATTCAAACTTATATCACTACAAAAACACTAAAATTAGCAAAGAAACACATTGTTTCAACCACCAAAACTGAAAAACAAAACAACCCCACAAAAACTCCCAACTGATTTAAGCATAATATAACCATTCATAGTCACTGCAATTCAAGAACAGCCGATCAGCTTGAAGCAATTTCCAAAAAGACGACATCTTTATGATAAATAACCTCTACCCAGATGCTTAATAAGTTAAATAAGCCAAAAATTTGAAGACCCATAATCACTTTTTACACAATAAATAAGAAAAATATGAAAAAAATCAGTTCTTGGGTACCTAAAAGCGGTGGAGTTTAATCGATCTTTATCTCTTTTCTTTAATTAAATTACTTTCTTCTTCTTTCTTGATAATTCTGCGTTGAATATTTACACAATACACACCTAGTTCAGTGTGTGTTTGTGTGTTTTACATAAATAAATACATGAAAATTAAAGGATGCTGATGATAGATAATGATGAAAACACAGTAGGAAGGAAGCAGTGGGGTGGGGGGTGGGGGTGGGGGTGGGGTGGAAGTAATTATGTGTATAATGAAGTTTTAAGAGTAAACAAATTCTAAATGAATAAGGTCTCTACTATCATCATGAAAAATATTTA